>PVIR01003524.1:17101-87963 GCA_004026965.1 Petromus typicus
GAGACTGGATAAAAAAGCTGTGGTTCTTCTACAGAATGGAGTATTACTCTGCCATAAAAAATGATAAGTTTGAATCATTTCTACTTAAATGGACATACCTTGAGGATATCCTCATAAGTGAAATAAATAGGGCACAGATAGGTACATATCACATCTTTTCTCTGGTATGAGAAAATAAAGATGTAAATGAGTCCTAGCACTGTATGTTATATATTGTGCAATAGAAAATGCTCAATGTAAAATAGGGTGAAAGGGGAAAATGTTGAGATTGTAACAAAAAAGTAAGGAAACAAATTTTATGTATATGGGGGGGTGGTAGGGTGGGTAGGGCTATGGGAAAAAATGAGAATTAAGTTGTGTCTTATGCTGGTACAAATCCCCATTATGGAGTGCAATCATGATGTGTATATTTAATGTACCAATAAAGATTAAAAGAAAAAAAAAAGAAGTATTGCTGATCTTTTGTCCATCCACTTTCCCTTGGGTAATTCCAAACCACAGATTGCTAGTTTGGGCCGAGGCAGAAGTATTTATTTCTCAAATATGCTAGGACCTCTCTTTTCACTATTTTACATGTGAACGTGCTCTTTGGTTAAATAGAGAGGCTACGGAAATAATAAATGAGGATAAAAGAAAAATCATTTTGCAACACAGTAGGTCCCTAAATGTGCAGTACATTATCCTTTCATCCAGTCATGTAAGAAACAGTAAGCAGTCAATGTTCCTGGCAAGTCTGCAGGAGTCTGAGGAAAGCAGATACTCAACCGCAGGGAGATGGCATTCTAGAAAGATTCCTTCTAAATTGGGATTTCTCAAAAATGGTACTATTGACATTTTGGGCCACATGAATCTTTACTGGAGAGTTTGTCCTGTCCCTTGGAATGTGTCCAGAGTCAACTCAACCCTCCACCTACTAAAACTGTCCCAGTTCTGACAGCCAAATCTGTCTCCAGATAGTGAGAAATGTCTTCTGAGAGGCTTGTGGGGCTAAACTGCTGGAACTACCAGTCTAGTCCTCCCCATCAGTAGACAAATGTGGCCAATGGTATCCTCCTTTCTTTCTCACATCAAATCACCTAAATACAAAAATGAGTTCTAGACTCCTATTGCTTTCCTAGAAAAGTTTATAACACCTCAGTATGTGAAAACATACACGCATGCACACACACACACACACACACACACACCCATAAAACTCAAGCCTTCCCTCAGCAATTTATTATTTTCAAGGTCAAAAGCATGTATTCCACTCAGTTGCCTAGGATGATTCTATTGCTCTTGATGGATAATGAACATAGTTTAATTGCATTGTTCCTCTCAGTCTGGCTTTTGAAAAAAGCATTACAAGTACAAATCATCTAATACTTTAGTAATATTCATCTGGAGCCATTTATGTGCAAAGTAAAATGATACATGATAGAATCAAATATGAATTCTTCCCTAGACAACTTTGAAGCACAAGTATCCCGTGCTCACCAGAGGAACTCTCATGCTCACCTATATAGCTCCATTTTGACCTTTACATACCCCTCTCTTGAGTTCCCAGAGTTGCACATAATGGGAATATGCTCTCAGCCACCTGAAACTGAAATAAACAAATAGGTAAATTTGAAAGAGTAAAAAGAAGCCTTAGTAAAATCATTTAGGGTTGCTTAGATTCGAGGGAAATCAGAGGGATTTTGTCTGATGTCAGTGGATGAAATCTATGAATGGAATTGAAGCACTGGGTTCCATCGAGCTCTTGAATATTATCAATGTATCCTACCTGTTTCTCCTTAATTTATAAGGCTACATGCTTTCTAATATATCATGTGAAGAGCAAACAAAATGAAGAGTCTAATAGATACAAAATTGTTCTGAACTTTAGTTAGTCTCATATTTCCTGAAAATGATTAGGAGTGATATAAGCCTCCTGTCATGACTTAACTTTGATTGTTTATTTCACAGGCAGGTATTATTAGCTGGAAGCAAGGGCATCTCTCGTACATAAACCCTAAGTTATACATCAGCAGCACTTAGTGGAATACTGTCTATCAAAATACTCATCTGTTAATTTTTAGTTAACATTCATCTAATGCCATTGATGTCCAAAGTAAAGTGATAGATGATAGATCAAATATGAACTCTTCCCTAGACAACCTTAAAATGTAGCAGAAGAGATAAGAAATGTACACATTGGAAAGTTACAGAGATAAAGTGGTTAATGTCATCTCAGATTCATTTTAGTTAGGCAACATCCCAGCGATAGGGGTTCCTTTCCAGTGGGAGGTCAGCAGAGAGCTTGCTACAAGTGCACCTGGATTCCCAGGGGAGTCAGTGGGCAGGTAGGAGGGGGCATTCAGGCAGCAAGGAGCATCAGCCCAGGCAGCACAGAGCAAGTTCCAGGGGGTGGCAACAGGGCCACTCTGTGTGGATGGAATGCAGCATCGTAAGAGGGAGTAGCACGAAATAGATTTAGGAGACAGATGCCTAAAAATTAGAGTAGAAAAACATGATCTTGTAACAAATGAAATTCCAATTATACCTAATGAAATAGAGAATTGGATTAGAACCTCTTCCTTTTGTATCTATGCTCATGAGCATGAGTCAGTGGTCAGAAGAACAGGCCATGAACCCACTTCCAAGAGGAAACTAGGGCTTTCTTTTCTGCTGATGACAATTTTATTTTCATAAACTAGAAGCAATCTTACAAAAAGAAGAGTTTCTTTGGCTAATTACCGAGTCTTTGGTATTTTGTTTTGTTTTGTTTTGGTTTTTTGATATATTGTACAAAAATATAAATCATTTTATTTGCCACTGTTATTACATAATCTAATACAGACTTAAATATAATTTAAAGATTACACATACAGGACAGTATCTCAGCTCTCTGGAGGCTCATTTGCCATCATCTCTTGCAAAATGGTAAAGCCCATTGGGATAAAACTATATGGAAACTTATTCTTCAGAGAATATATTCAGATGATTTTGACTTAAACAGCTAAACGATAATAATGCTAACAAGTACTCTGACTGAGAAACTTCAATGAAGAAATACAGCATTAGGCCTTATTTAATTATTCACTCTGCGTGTACAAATGAAGCACCTGCTCTGCAGAAGCCGCGATGCTGAGCAGAGGGAGAGGACTCACCAGCGAAGCAGGAATGTTTGTTCTTGGAGGATCCAGAGGCCAGTGGGGGAAGGAGCTGAATGATCACTACAACACTGCAAAATTATTGCGCATGACAACAAGGTACCCGGAAAACACATTTAAAATGACAAAAGAGTCGAGAGAGACTGTGAGGTACAGACAGGCTTAATCCTGAAGGTCACAAATTCAAAACTGGAAGTGGAGACAAACCAGGCTGATCAGAGGAAGCACAAAAACTCTAAAACAGTAGAGAACGTGGCACGTTTGAAGAATTCAAAGAAAGCAGCACATGGGAGAACAGAAAGAGAGCGAAGAATGCGAGATGAGCCAAGAGAGTTTGGCAAGGAGGGAAGAGGTAGAGGTTTGTGGGTGATGTCTCTGATCAAAGAGAGAACGACAGAAAGTTTAAAGTCGGGCGTCTACAGGAAGGAACACTGTTTTCCCTTTAGTGTGGCTTGGATACAAAGCAGGGCAGGGCTGATGACGGGACCTCCTCTGCGTGCTGCTCTGTCACTGAGGCAAGAGCTGAGGGTCCGTACTAGAGAGGGGGATGGACAGAGGCAGAGACAGGGCCCTGGGTGGCTCCAACAGACACATAAAACTGATGAGGCCTGAGGATGGGGAAGGAGCCCCCACGCCTCAGTGCTGAGTGTAGCTCCTTGAGTGCAGGCTGGATAAGGGCAATGCAGCCCAAAGAGTACAAGAAAAAGAAGGGATCCGAGCTCACAAGCAATGAGTGGTGAACTTCTTGCAAGTTCCCTTTGTCTAGGATGACAGCTAAGTCCCTTTCACAGAGTAAGAAGCAAATTACAGGAAGGAATTATGGATGTTACTTTCAATACACACACATGGCAGAACCAGGATCAGAACGAGGCCTATTTGCCTTTAAGCCTGTGCTCTTTAGCATGTGGATGTGTATTTTCCTTTTACTTAAGACTCAAATAGTAAGTTATGGCTTAAAATTCAAAAGTCTGAGAACTCAAGCAATTATGAAATGTGTTTTAAAACTATGGTGATTAGACACTGTGCTGTGGACCCCTCTCAAAATAATTCCCTTCTCTCTGAACACACTGATCCCGCCAAACTTACCACATCCGGAAGGAGTTCCACAGTGCTCATTCCCAAGCCCTCTGACTTGTGTTGTTGTAGACACCTCCACATCCAGGACTGACTCAAAACACTGAATTTAAACAGTCACTTTGCCCTTGGAGAAGAAGCAGAAGCTGCAGTCTGGGGATGACAGCACAACAGCATTTTTGTGGGCAACCTCTCCCCTGGATGGCCCTCAGAAGCAGCAGCAGCATGCCCTGAATTTCTGATCACACCTCATTCAAACAGAAAAGAGGACTTACAAAATGGAAACTGAGTCCAATGACAGAGGGGGACCACAGGACACGGAGGGGGAGTAGAAAAGATGGAGATCAGTATGTGTATGTAGCAACTCCTCATGATGAATACATTTGTTATGTATCCTAAACACATACCAATAAAGAAGAAAAAGGAAATTTCAAGAATGATGGGATAAGTGTATTCAGAGTGAGGGGGGACATGAGGAAGAGGATTGATGGCGATGTATCTTTTATGTGCATATTTTTAAAATTTAAACATGGTATTTCCAGATTAGTCCTTGTCCTTGTTGCATGATCTGGCTGCATCCCCTTCCTGTGCTGGATTAGCTATGCATGAGGTATGGACTTCCTGCCACTCTCTCCTCATGGAGAAGTTGCATTTCTGTTCAACCTTTGACTTGTACACGGAGATTCCATAGGTGCTGTGGCACTGTCAGTGTCCAACTGTCTACGCTGATGAGTGCATGGAAGACCAGTCCTCTATATCACCGTTTCCCAACAGAAAGACAGTCCTTTATATTAAAGAACTAGACAAACCAACACTGAGTAATACAACTGTAATACTGACCGCCTACCAGCATCATTGCATGAATTAAGTTTCTTAAAAGAGTAAAAATGTACCTCAATAAACACTACAATTATTCCTAATGCTGGTACCATGATGATTATTAGTTAGCTATAGGGTCCAGCTCTTCCTCACTTGTAGCTCACATCTTTATTACAATTATTCTCCCTCCAGAAATACTTCAGTTTTCCTCTCTATAAATCAAAAATCATCTCTTCACTCAATACCAGCTTAAGACTCACTGATTTAGGGTAAAAATCTGCCAGGAAAAAAAAATCCTCACTTATTAATTCTTTTCACAAGTAATGTCTTTATCCCTATTCTAGGCACTGACTTCTTCACTCGGCAAAGCAAAGTTCTCATTCCCTGATTCTGCTTCAGAGTAAGAAGACAAGTTACTAAACCCATAAGCTCACCAAATGGTAACATATCATTTGCTGTGCAGTGTAAATGCCATTTGAAAACCAATCAAGTATGAAGAATTATGGCAAAAATTGTTTTACTGATGGTGGCAGGGAAAGTCTCTCATGTCTCTACTGACATGTGAGTAGACAGCCGAGTAATGACAGGTGAAAGGCGAGAGGGTGCGAGAGTGTGCTGTGTCCGCTCGATGTGATCGAAGCTGTGTGAAAATGAGCAGGAGACTAAAAGTGAGGTCAGTGGCCCACAGAGGGACCTGGGAGGCAGAGACATTAGGAGGCACTTGGGAGGAGATGGCCAGCCACCACTTTGAGAGTGGAGTGGTGCGACACGACTTGAGTCTTACATATCCTCTACAGCATGAGAACTAGCAGAGAAATCAACACATGCAATCTCACCTTATTAAAAAGCTTCTGCACATCAAAAACAAAAAACAAAAAACACAGGCAGAGTGAAAAGTCAACCAACAATATGGGAAAATCTTTACCGCAGTTTCCCAGACAAAGGGCTACTAACTAGCATATTTAAAGAGGTGAAAAAAATCAACCCTCTCCCCCCAAATTTAATGATCCAATTCAAAAAGGGGCATCTGAAACAAACACACACTTTTCAAAGGAAGAAGTAAAAGCAGCTAAGTATATGAAGAAATGCTCAACATCACTGGTCATTCAAGAGATGCAGATAAAAACAACTCTGAGGTTTCACCTCACTCCACAAAGAATGGCTATTATCTCCAAATTAGTCATCAACAAATGCTGGTGAGGCTGTGGAGAAAAAGGAACCCTTCTCCATTGCTGGTGGGAATGTAGATTAGTGCAACCACTGTGGAGATCAATATGGAGATTCCTCAAAAGCCTAGGATTAGAGGTCCCATTTGACCTTGCTATTCCCCTGCTGGGGATATACACGAAAGAATTACAAGATTCATACCACAGCAACATATGTGCACCCCATGTTTATTGCAGCTCAGTTTGTGATAGCTAAATCTTGGAAACAGCCCAAATGCCCATCAACTGGAGACAGGATAAAGAAGATGTGAGTTTTTAATAAAATGAAATATCACTCTGACATAAAGAATGATAAGTTTGAGTCATTTTTACTAAAATGATCATACCTAAGAACATATTCATAAGTGTAATAAATAGGTTATAGATGTGTAAATATCAAGTCTTTTCTCTGATACAAGAAACTGAAGATGCAAATGCGTTCTTGAAAGTATGATAGATATTGTAAAATAGAAAGTATTCAAAGGGAAATGGAGTGTAATGAGGGGAAAGAAAAAAATGTGATGATAAAAAAATGGAAACAAAAATTATGTATACAGAGTGGGTTCAGGTTGGGTAGGAGAATGGGGAAAATTGAAAATTAAGTTGTATCATGTGCTGGTACAAATTCTCAATGTTAGTGTGATCATGACATGTATATATAATGCACCAATAAAGATTTAAATTTTAAAAATTCCAAAATTTACCAGTAACATGTACTAACATTGTTGATTAAAAAAAAAAAAAAAACACTTCGGCTGCTGTGAGGCTCACAGTAGGAGGCCAGAGTACAGAGGAGGGACCACCAGGACAGTCAGGGGCAGACGGCTGGGAGTGTCTGCAGTGAAGGCACCAGATTAGATGCTATCTGAGTCTCAGGGTGGGAGGGGTGCAATCTAGACAGCGGGCTTGTTCATAGAGTATCAGTAGAGCATGACACAGGGCAAACATCACAGATGGTACCAAGGTTTGGGGGCTGAGAAGTTGCAAGAACAGGGTCGTTGTTCTCCGAGACAGATAAGACTAACAGAGAAGTGGATCTAGAAGAGAATATAGAGTCTGATTTGGACAGATGAAGAAAGGGTTCACTGTTAGAGATAGACATAGAGATGTCCTATAGGAGGCCGGGCAAAATGGCAAGCACCTGGAGGACAGGTGAGAACTGAAAGTATCAACCAAAGGTCGTTACCCTGGAGATGGCACTGAGAGCCCTTCGTCATCGAAATAATATCAAAGAAGGACATCGGAGCACTGATCTTGGATGCCACAGCTCAGGCAGAGTCAGCGCAAAAGAGCTAGAGGGAGGAAGAGATTTCAAAGAGGTGCAGGTCCAGAAGGGACGCGCGCTGTCCAAAGAGGGGGGTGTGGTTGATGTTAGCCAATGCCAACGATGAAAAGGACAATAAATAGCTCTAGATCCAAGCACCTCCCATTCCAAGGGTCATTTTTGTACCTTACCCTCTGCGGCACACAGAGAATCTATTCCAAGCTCCACATCTGGCAGCCAGTGCAACAGATTTTACCCACAAATATATTTTGTTTGGCCAGCACAGTCTTTGTTAAAAAGAAATGAACTTGAAAGACTTTTTTTTGACCATATGCTCTGTAGTTAATCAAAAACCTTCATGTTTTGTTTAAAACAGGCATATCTTCCTGCAACTGGCAAATAATTTGTGATTATGATACTAAACATATACACAAGAAAAACAAAACTGCAACAACAGTACAGTTACTGGTGTTCTTTTACCTCTAGCCAGCGTGAGATACACCAAAGCAAAGCCTTGGAACTTCCCAGTTCTTCCTAGTTCTGTTATGACAGAAGGAAACAGAACCTCCAGGAGCAATCCAAGCCCTAATTCTGACACCTGGAATAGAGTGAAGCAACTTCCCACGTGTGATCAAGGTCTAATTGCTGACTGAAAATAGGACGGCTTTCCTGAGAGATGTGGGTGGGTCCGGTGCACTAAGCACCTAACAGTGGAAGAGGAAGGCAGGAGCTGGAGTGGTGCGAAGGACAGGAGGATTTGCTCCTTTTGGCTTGAAGACAGAGGGCCATATGTGCAGGAAATTAGGACCTACGACCAACAGCCACAAGAATCTGACTCTTGCCAGCAACAGGGACGAAGAGGGCAGGAGATCCTTCCCTGGAGACTCCAAAAATGGAAGCAGCTCTGTTGACACTTGGATTTTAGCTGGTGAGTCTCTGAGCAGTGAATCCAGACGTGGCCCACCTGATTTCTGGCGTGCTGAGATCAGGATCATTTTAAAATTCTGCTTCAGGCTCTAAGTAGATGATGTCACACAAGAGCTAAATGGCACAGTGTCCTGAATATCCTCTAAATTCGCAGCTCTTCTCTGTACCATCTGGCACATACCTATTGTTTTCCTTGTTTGGCTACTTAACTCTTCTGTTATTTAAGTTTTCTTGTGATTATTTATAACTCCTGTTGAACAGACTGAGTATTTCTTGAAGGAAGCTCATCTATCCTCAAAATCACCTTCTGAACATCTGCTCGTGTCAGTTCATTTCAGTACTTGAACTCTGATGTGATGTCAGATACTGTTGGCATAACGCATTCAGGACCTGGCAAGCATGGCACGCCCCTCCCACCCTGAGACTCGGATAGCACCTCCTAGGAGCGCGCCAGTCCACGAGGCTCCTCCCCACCTCTCAATAGCTCACTCTCACTCCTAGACATGCACAGGGGCATGTTTAGAGTCCTAGGGATGTCTCCCTGCTCATTCACACTCACGGATATCTCCCTGCCCTTCTTATGCTCAGGAATTCCAGTGACTCCTTTAGAGCCCAGCTCAATGGTTCCTTCTTCCTGTGCAAACTTCTTGGTCTCTTTCTAGGTCAAAGAACCTGCTGAAAGGTTCTCATACTCACTCCTTCCTCAGCACAGTTGCAATTTAACACTCAGCTGGGCTCATCCAGCCCTTTTGTACCTTTGTGCTGTGAATCCCGCAAGGTCAGGGATCAAGCCCTCTTCTGGTCTCTAGTAAACCTTAGTGCCTATCCAGTGCCTGGAACATAAATATGTTGAAAATCCTGTCAGATAAATGTACACATAACCATCATAGGCAGAATAATGTTGCCCTCCACTATGGCCACCTCTTAACCCCAGGAAGCTATAATACTTTAGAGTATGTGGCCTTGGGATTAAAAGTTGCTAATGTTATTACAGTTGTGCATTGATCGGTCAACCTTTAAATAAGCTTATTTTAGGTTTTCTAGGTTGACCTGCTTAATCACATGGATCTTCAATAGTAAAGGGAGAGAGGAAATGAGAACGTGACCCAGGAAAAGTCTCGGGCAGATCTAGAACACTTGGCTTCAGAGACAAGGAAGGTGGATGTGACCCTAGGGCTCAGGCAGATTCTAGACCCCAGAAGGGCTGGAAGTGTTTCCTGCTCTGGAGACTGAGTATGAGCACAGCTCTATCAAAGGCTGGATTGCACTCCCGTGTGGTCACAGAGGACTTCTGACCTGCAGAGCCAAAGATAATAAGCTTGTACTTTTTAGAACTCTAAGCTTGTGGTGGCTTCTTATAAGCAACAGGACAAATGCAAACCCATACACCACTGCCCTGACTACAGAGATTCAATGTCTTTGATTGACTTCAGCACCAACTATATCTAGTGAGCAAAACTGAACTGTCAACAACACCACGCTGTGTGGTCAAAGGTAGAAGACCCCGAGCGGGGAGACCCTTTTAAGATGGCACCTCCAGCCTCCATCGCATAGCACAGAGTTGTAGAAAACGAAGCTCACAAAAGCCAAGCAACTGGTGAAAGTGTGCACACCTAGCTTTTCATAAAGCCTGGGGAGACCACCTCTGGGGGAGGGGAGCAGGGGAGGAAAAGGAAGGGTCAGAGCAACAGCTTTGGATCATCTGTTCGACCACGTGTGACTTCAAGAAGCAACAAGTAGTATAGCATTTATCTGCCTTGAAGACCAAAAGGGTTGGAGGTCTCTCCTCAATTTTTTAAGAGAATACTAAATAACAAATACAATAACAAATAACAGATTGGCTGCAAGAGGAAAAAAGTACACTTTGAGTAGGATTTGCCACATGGGATTAGTGACTGCCTCATTATCTGTTGCTGGAGTTTAAAAATGCTCATATTATATAAATAGATTCCTTTACTCTTTGGAACAAAAAATATGCATGTTTAGGTTGTAAACTGAAATACCGGCAAGCTGGAAAGCTAGCTATTATGTTCACAAATATCAGTGGCTTCTTTTGTCATAACACGGCAGGTCATTGGCTCATGTCACCAGGGTGATTTGCTTTAGGCAACTGTTTATTTCAAATTGCTGTGATGGTGCGGAGAACAAGAGGCTCAACAGCACTGGGTAGTAGTGTAACTAGGATGGGAAACTATGGAAATCAGTGTAGAGATCCCATTTGACCCAGCTACTCCCCTCCTAGGTATCCTCATGAAAGAGTTAAAGTCATCTTCAGGGGTACACGCATAGCCATGTTTATAGCAGCCCAATTTATAAAACCGAGATCCTGGAAACAGCATGTATGTCCAGCAACAGATGAATGGATAAGAAAAATGTACTTATGTACAGTGGATTACTATGTCACCTTAGAGAAAGATAACCTGAGGCACTGCTAAGGAAGTGACGACAACTACATAGTGAGCTGAAGTAAAAAAATCAAACGCAAAAGCTCCAATGTTGCAGTTTCTCTTATATGAATATATATATATATATATATATATATATATATTCTCATATATAGATAGATAGATATATCTATTTTTCTCTATATATCTATTTTTCTCTGTATAACTATTTTCTCTCTATATATTTTTCTCTCTATATATAGATATATATATATATAGAGAGAGAATATACACAGAGAGGAGATATATATATATATCTATATATCTATACAGATATATATAGATATAGAGAGAGAACAAAATAAAAGGGAAATAAATTAGAAGTAGGAAAAAGTTCAAATACTTCCCCAAATAATATAGTCCATTGGTTTAAAATATTTAAATATATGCTAATTTGTTTCATGTATACTAATCATTTCTCTTAGTCTCTTGGAAAGTTTGTGCTATTATCTATTTGCTTCTTTCTTTTTAAGACTCTTTTTGGTTTATGTCTTGTACTGAGTAACTACTTTGAAGATGAGGACATACTGTGTAACAACTCTTGTGATGCTCTTGCTATTGGAGTGTGAAAATTTATTTTATTTTTTTCATACTACAAAAATACAACTGCAGGCCTGGAGCATTAAGTTTCTGTGTTCTGTTACCTAACCTATCTGGGAGATTTTGAGCCGATAAATAACCGTCATATAAAGCATAGTCCTTGTCCAAGAAGAGGGTGGGAGCATGTAGAACATGTACACATTCTTCAGTCATGGTGCCCACGGGGATCAGTAGTAAGACCAGCCAGGAGTCATGAGAAGGACATGCTCTGAAGCTCGCCAAGAACGCGTCAGCCACTCTCAGTGGTTTATGAATATTATGCTCTTGGTTCTTCTGTTAAATTATGTGTCTATTTTTAACTTAAAAAGTGCTAATGGAAACCTTAATCTTGCCATAACACAGGTATCTGTACATCTTGTTAATACTGCAAAAACCAACTCTGTTAATAGAAAGTGCTACGCAAGTGCAAATTGCTATTATAGAGACTGTGTACAAATTAGAGAAAAATGACTAATAGTAACATATTGTTCTGGGATATCTTCCCCCAAGCTAGGCAAAAAATATCAGCCAGAACTCAGCCAGCCTTTATTTAGTGCTTAATCTGTTCTCAAAAGTATCCACGCCTAGGATGCAAGAGAAGCAGGTGGCCGCCACATTTGCAGGAACAACTAATTCCACTGGCTGATGTTTACGGAGGACGCACTGTACGCCAGAACATCCTACCTGGGTTAGTCATCATCTCCAGACCACCCCACAGTGTGTACATCTCCACACCCATTTTCAAGGGAGGAACCATGGGGCAATGGCCAGGAAGTCAAGTAGCTGACCGAAGGCTACTCAACCGGGACCTAAGGTGGCACAGCAGGTCTTGCTTCCACTCCTGCCTGTCCTTTCTGATGTGGGGCAATGTGCTCCCAGGAGCCACCGCAACAGGAGAATTATCATGGAGCACTCTTCTCCGGAGCACTTGCCCTCGGTTCCATCCACAAGTGCATCTCCAATTTCAAGAACCAGTGGAGCCAGATTATTTAAGTGCAAAGGCTCTACACTAAGTTGGTGGACTGATTTCCCTTTCCCAGTTGAGAAAGGTACATGAATGCCCTCTTAGGTGCTTTGATACCACTGCCTCCTCCCAAAGGCTTTGAGGAAGAAACCCGTGGGTGACAAGAACCTGCTTCCTTGGAGAGCTGTTAGAAGACGTCCTCAGCCCTCAGAACAGAGCCACATCTGTAACTAGCAGTACATGAATGTTAGTTGTTCTCAGTGTAAATCAAAGAATGGGGTGAGAGAAACTGGAGGAAGTGTTTGATAGGCAGCATCAAATGTCTCAGGCAGAAAAAGTCTAAAAAATTGATCAAATTTATTCATTTGCTGATGTTTCATTAAACATGATTCCTAAACAGGAATAGTACCTTGAAATTAATCATTTCAGGACAACTTACTAGAAATGTCCTCACAAAAAGCTCAGTCTTTGTGCACTAATGGTTAAGGCTAGACTAGAACAAATAAGCTTCTGGTCACCTTCAGGGGAGCCAGCCAAACCCCAGGTCAGACTAAGCACCTTCCCCTTCCTCCCACTCTTCTGTTGGGAATACACAACTGTCTTCCTCTATTCATCTTTTCCGATCATTCAAAATGACCACTTTGAAAATTATGAGACTTTCCAGTCCATGTACTCAGACCTTTTCTAGTTCTCTTCCAGTCCAAATCTCTCATGCACAACAGTGGACTCGCTTTCCAACCTCACATTAATATTTTACCTCCAGTGCCTGCTAAGGTGAGGACTCTTATGGGATTCCCCAGAAGTCACCTACTCTTTGGATTTCTCCTCTTTGCTGCCCTCTCATATGTCTTGATTTCTTGTCACTTCAAAATTCCTTAACCATACAGATAATACTAGGTACGCTGCCCTACCATAACTATCCCACTCCACTCCTGTTCCCTAAATTCCCACAGAATCGAATACTTGGCTATGTGTATACCATGTGATAGTGTTGCTACAAGACTAAGTCTTGGCAGTTGGGCAAAATCACATTCAGCAAATCGACAAATAATTGATGGGGTAATTTCCATCTTTCTGCCTCAGTTCTCTAAGCAAGTAAGGTCTCCAAAGGATATGGTGGAAGACACAATCTTCAGGGCTGAATTCTTAATTATAAATCTCTTCCATATCTCTTTTTATTTCCAGGGCCGAGTCATCTGGGTGATAGTACTGAGAGGATAAACACTACAAAGTTGATTTATATTATCCGTCCGACATTGTCATTGGAGACAAAATTTTTCTGTACCTAGAAACTAGAATTATAGCACAGCCAACACATGCATAGATGGGTGAGCAACTAATAGAAAAAAGAAGGCTTGGGGAGCCCTAAAAAAACAGAATTAATCTTGCATCAAAAAAGGAAATTACTCTAAAGAGTAAATACAAAAAAGCAGCATGACTATTCTTCATGTGAAATGAGAACATTTTATAAAAGATGTGGAGACTAATAAAAATCTCTACATTTTGTTAGCTTACAATCATATTTTCTGTTTGATACTAACAAGAATATTATCTATAATCATTATTTAACATAAATTTATTTGGCTAAGAGTGATGGAAGATACACAAACAAAAATATTACACATATATATTTCATTCAACATAGAAAATAATTTTAAATAGGCTGTGCTATGTGCGAATGAAGAAAATCCTTTGCTAACTTTTTCTCTGGTTTGTCAAAAAATCAAGGTGGCTTGAAAATTAAGGTTCTGCTCTTCTGAAGTTGTCTGATCTCAGGCAAATTTCAAGATAAGATCCTCTAGTTGGTTGGTGATGATCTTCATTCTAAAATCCTAAAAACAAAGCAAAAAAGGATTGATACCAAATATTAGGCACTTCTTACACATTTATCAAGTCAGTGATTAGTAATGACTTCTTAAATCCAAGGTAGTATGCCAGTTAAGAATGAGAAATGGAAAAATTAGATTAATAATAATAATTGTTAATTCCTAAGTGGTGAGAGTTTTACTTGAATTTTGTTAAACTGTGATATTCCCAGAGTTTTGGTGTTCTTATTTTGCAGTGAAAGCAAATAAAGTTTTAAAACACTTAGTAACTTTCCCAATATTATATTACTTAGAAAGTTGTCAACTTAGGATGTCAAATCCAAGAATGCCATATTACAGAAAGAAGAGGTTCCACAGAAGAGATAGCATGGAGCTCACTTTGAAATACGAACAACCATGTGAATCAGGTTAGGCTATGCTACGCTGTTAGAACAAACAATTTTCTTTTTCTTCTTATATTAGATATCCTTTCTGGATATATACTTTCTGGATATATTACATATCCTTTCTGGTTCAGCTACACATCTTTCTTTTATTGTGTAACAAAGTCAACAAAATATGTCCATATAAGAGGCACCTTCAAGAGGAGAGGAAGCAGACTAACAAAGGAATGACACAATGATTCTCAGAGCTGCTACTTGGAAGGGGCTGACACAGCACGGTTTATACAAGTGGGAATGGAGAAGTATATTGTAAATAGAGGAAGTAACTTGATTTCCATCACCATTAATGTGCACACAGAGTGCAATTTCAAATCAAGATGGAGAATTATTTAAGGGGTTCTGGAAAGGACAATGGTTTGGGAAATATTTGTAGACTGAGTAACGTTGTTTAAGAGCGAGCCACTGAATGAGAGGACAAGAGAAAAAAAGAGACTGACTCAGGCTTCCTAAAAGTGGCCAACTCCTCCTCCCCCACCGCGTTCCTAAATGCCTGCCAATCCCATCATGACAGTGTATACAGTGAAGGTGACGACCACCACCGGTCTCTGATCTACTTGCTGACTTTGAGCTGAGCTGGGCACTGAAAGCCACCTGTCTACTCTTGCAGCCCTCAGGTCTGAGTAAATTGGCCACTTACTGCCTACAGCATTGAAGTAAGAAAGGTAGTTCTTCTATTAACGCCCTTCTCTCTCTAAAGCCGCCTGTATATTGAAAGTGATTTTCCCCTTGGAGAGTAACTGAGCCCCTGAAGGTTTGAGATTGCCTTCAGGTTACTTTCTGAATTTCATTCTGGGATCAAGAATAGAACACAGCTGTTGCCTGCCCTTTTTCAGTGAGCTCTTATTTCCAAAGAGAGATCCCTTAAGCTAACTACCATGCCAAACAGCCCAGCGCGTGCCACAGCATTTCCCAGCAAGCCAAAGTTTGGTTTGGACTTTAGATGATTTCTGTCACCTACTTGGTGACAGATGCCTTGGAATAAACTCCAACTCATCACTTCTGCTTTATCAAAATTGAGGACCTTGCAACGTAGAGTTTTTCAAATCTCCTTGAGTGGCTTCGGTGTATTCTAAGTCCGGTGTACTCAAAAACAAAACCAAAAAATGAAATTTTAAAAAAAGAATGTATGTCATTAGAAAATCATTTGGCCTCTCGGAATAGCCATGGGCTCCTCTGGAAGCAACAGAGCTGAGACTCAAGGCGAGGTGACCGAGGTGCCATGGACACCCTTCCTGAGTACTGAGCAAGAAGATTCCACGGCTGACGCCGAAGTTGACATTTCAGAATCTGCAGAATCAAGCAGAAGCAGCCTCCATTTTCAGTGAACCTCTAAGGGTAAGAAAGCAACAGACAAGGGTACGGCACAGGTGTAGCTGCTTCTTCAAGATGAGAAGCATTGTTTTAAATAAATTGCAATTAACTCATCTCACTTAGGGAAATTTTTCTGATTCTGAGGTTCCCTCCAGATCACCTACAGCCATAACCCTGGCCAAACATTATAATACAAATCCCTACTAATCTGAACAAGAACCTCTAAACTGTCATAAAGGCCTGGGCTTTTAGAAGTGCAACTGATTTAGAAATTCTGTAACCCTGACCTGGAAACATCATTTCAAAGCACTTTCAAGGTTTCTTAGTGAACACTCAACCAATGAACTTCAAACGTTCTGCTCTGTGTCCCTAGCCGAGGAGAGGAGAGGTCTGGAGTGAAGGGCCCCGTGCATCTGTGACTCTAAATCAGAGTGTGCCAGTTGTATTTGTGCTCCAGACTGTACGTGCCTGAAATATTTCTCTGGGAGAATTCTAGAGCTTTGGGAAAAACAAAGAAAAACTGGCTTGGAACCACTGCTTCTGGCAGGAAAAACTGACGGCAAGGCTTCAGATGGGAGTGAGGTCCAGCGCCCTCAGCTCCACCAGCCCTTGGGAGCAGCCTCTGTGTGGAGTAGCAAGAAGGGCATTAGAGAAGAGCTGGCAGGTGAGGGACAGTGGGCACACTAGCCCCACATCCCTCTCATGGGCACAAGCTGGCAGCACAGCTTGCAGGGTCCTGTTCCTCTCTGTGTGTCCTAGGTAACCGGCTGGCTTTGTCAGTCCCACTTAACAGCAGCACTTTAAGAAAGTGTTGTCATTTCCTTGTCATACTCGTTTCTCTGTCCTCTATTATCTTTTCAAAATCATATTACAAAATATTATGAGCTTCCTGTATCAGACACTTTGGGTCTTAGTCACTCAATTATTAAAATTGTATGATGTTTCAAATTGCCGTTATGTGTGGGCTGTCTTTACCAAAGCAGCACAGCGATCTAGTTAACCCAAATGGTGCTGTGATTGCAAGATCAAAACATGGAAAATCGTAGTGCTAGAGAGACAAAATTCAACAGTGATTTCACACTGGTGCCAGTAAAATCCTGGGAGTCTCACTGCCACATCATTATGTTGGAGCACAGAAACTGCTCCCAGCACAACTCCAGGGTGGATGATGGGAAAACAAAGCCGTGCGGGCTACGCCCCTCGCCACGCTCTGCGTCTGCGGCCTGTGAGGCTCTCTGGTGAGGAGACAGACTCCATGTCCCACGACGCACTCTGCGCCTCAGGTCTGCTATGCCCACCAGTGAGGGCCTCCACCGCCTGCATCGGAGTCATCCACAACTGAAGGTGGCTCTGCTACCCTCTCTGAGGAGCGAGGGCAGAATCTCAAGGGCACCAGGCTGCACAGGGACCTTGAGGAGCTGAGCCACCTCTACACCTTAGTGAGTCCCTGACACACTCAAATTCAGACAGGGCAGAGGCAGGATGCCCAGGTTGGGAATGTTGAAAGAGACCCAGCAGCAAACAGCAGTATTGCCAAAAATGCTGCTGACAACAGACTGCAGAGCTCCTGTCCCTGTCACCACCTCGGACATCTGAACTGTCCCCTAATACCAGCCAGCAGATGAGAGTCTCAACTCTTCCTGCTCCAAATTTTCCTATTGCTCACCTGACCGGACAATTGCCCACAGCTGCAGGAAGGAGCTGGGGCACCCAGGGAGCTGACAGGCCAGGAATGGCCACAGAAGGGACAGTGGGGTAGTAGAGCAGAGGGAATGAGACTCCCGTACTCACTCAGAGCAGGCAACTCTCCTCGGCACCCATCCAACCCCCCCCCACCGCGTGGCCTGCTGGGACTTTGAGTCATTGCTTTATGATGTTTGAAATGCAGGTGGAAGGGAAGCTTAGCAAGTTTCCCCACTCTGTGGTTTCCTGTTGTTGCTGTGACTAAAGTCGCAAGTGTTTCAAACACGAGTGTATCTTCCTAGGGTTCCACAGACTAGAACTCCAGGCATCTCTCTGGGCTGAAGTCAGTCACTGTGTGGGCTGAACTGCGCCCCTGCTGGGGCTCTGCCCTGGAAGACAACTGGTTTTCCTGCCTTTGACACATCTGGATGTCGACTCCACTCCTCGGCTAACAATGGCCTGCCCCTTCTTCAACGCCAGCAAGAATATGTCTTTCAGGCCCTCTCTCACGCTCACATTCGTATTTCTCTCTTACAAAGACCCTTCTGCTTATAATGTTCTCATCTCAAATCTTTAACTTATCCACATATGCACATTTACTTTTACTATTAAGGTGACACATACTGCAGGTTTGGAGAGATAGGGGAGCAGTATTTGGCCTGCAATGGTGCTTTAAATACAAAGTTTAACCTCCCATGGAAATCTGAGCTTTGTTAGTGGACTGCAGTAGCCAGCATTGAGTCTCTGCTCCAAATCTTGTCAAATAGGGCCCCTCCCTTCCCTTAGGATACTGCCTTATTCAGTGGAAGTGTTGACCCACAGTGTGAGGGAGTTAGCTCTCTGTTGGTGAGCCAGCTCCCAACTCCCCCTCTTATCCCTGGCACATTCCTCGTAGGTGGGCCTGTCTGTTCCTCCTGAATACACCCTACCCAGGGAGATAGAGCTTCACTTTCCTTGGTCTTTGAGCCAAATAACATTATCTTCACAGATTTGAAACAGGATTATTTCGGGAAGAGTTGTACCTCCCAGTATCGAAGGAACAAGTCAACCATCCTCAGAAGGCTAAAATAGCCCTACAGAGGGCTTCCCTGGTCTGCCTGGTGCCACTGGATTTGGGGACTGGGATTCTCAGAGAGCTGCCACGTGGACAGGGTGCTGCTGACTTTGCCGCCCTGGGTAGACAGGCCTCGTGGGGAGCCCAGATGTCAGGATCAAAGTATTATAAGAATGTTGTTGTGGGCCAGGATATGTCTGTTCTAACTAACACAGGCTCCCATTATGTTTCCTTTTCCTGGGGAAAATGAAGAATACAGTAGTCAGTCAAAAACCACATTCCTCCAGAGGCAGAGAAAGGAGAGGGAATATTGCTGATGGTAGGTTTGATTTTCCTGTCTTAGTGGTAATGAGTTACAAAAAGCTGAAGCCCAAGGTCACTGTATTTCATTTGAAGGAGTCCTGGCTCCCTGGGGCTGAACAAACCAGAGCGGATACACACCTGTGGCTGCTGCCACACCCCCCCACACCGCCCTCCTCCGCCCTCCCATTTCCTAATTCTCAGCCCTGGGAAGCTGTCTTCTCCCCAGCCTTCTGGGGATACAGCTTGTATTGCAGCAGAGCTGTGTACTCCCTCCACTTGGAAACTGACTCTGTAGGAGTCTTTCACCTGCAGTGCTCCTCCCTGCTTTAAACCTTCCTCTCAGACCGCCCCAAGAATAATCTGTCACCTCCTGCCTGGTGCATAACTAGCAGACACTTGACACAGAAGTCAGAACGCTGGGCCCTGGGTCATATCTGCCCAGGGGCACACCCAGCTGTGTTGTTTTACTTAAGTGACCAAATCTTAAAAACCTAAAAACTAAGACAGGATTTTCCAAAAAAACAGGGCAGGCACCCTGCATCTCCTCCAGCTAGTAAGTATAGAAGTGCCACACGAATATGCACAGTTTTTCTGTATTGGTCAGACAAAAAAAAAAAAACCATTGAAAATAAAAGTCATAAGAAGACCTTGTTTTGCTGGACCTGGACCCCAACAGGAAGTTTATTAGGAAATAAATAGTAGCTGCTTCTCTGAAAAGGTGCACTCTTTCCCATTGGGCCAGTGGGAAGTAAATAATAAAGTAGTAAATCAACACATGAGATCCAGCAGGCTTGGGTCTGGTTCTTGACTCTGCATGTAACGAACAGCAGAGACTGACTTACTTCGCTACTAAGAATCACTGCTGAGGGATTGAATCCCATTTCTGCACAGCAGGACCTCTCCCAATTCTCTTACTACATCTGAATATTCTTGCAAGGAGGATTTCTAAAACCAAGCAGATCGTCAGCTGGTTCTTTGTCAGCTGCAGATTAGTGTTTGGAGAGGCTTTCTCTTTCCAATTATATTTATTACGTCTGGACCATTCCAGTGTTCTGTTATGCTGCCCTAGGAGTGGGCTGTTGCTTTTTCTACTTGCTAGTTGCAAACTCCGCGGGTGCCAAGATGGTCATTTAGTGGTGAAGGGCAGAAGACAGGGCCGGGTCACCTCACCCACACCGCCCTGTGTCAGTTTCCCAAGTTCTGTTCCAAACACCAGCATTTGCTCAGGATCCCCTTCCCGACAGACCAAAGGCTCAGGAAGGACATCTCAGGGCCTGGTGGACCTGTAAATTGTCTTGAAAGATGTTCTCAAGAGACTGTTCACTGAGTCATTTGATCCTTAGGACGCACAGGAAATGTTCATCTTACCAATATGAAATAAACGGAGCTGACTGTGCAAACACAACACCTGAGTGATTTGGAGAAAAGAGAGAGAACCGATTGAGCCTGACTCTATTAGAATCAGTGTGAAGGCCAGTTTTCTCTAAGACCATCAACCAATAAAAGCAGAATGTCCCTTCTGATGGGAAGACTGGGTATACAGAGTATGAGGATGCAAGAATTAGGAGCGGGAGTCCAGCCGCCACATCCTGGAGTGAGACCAGGAGAGAGCGTGGCGTTGCTAGGCAACGCTGTGCAGTTAAACAAGTGCTCACGTCTCCATGTGGTGTCGTAGGTCGGAAGCTAGAGTCAAGAAAAGCAAGGGAAAAAAAGGACGAAATTATTTACTTTACGAGGATAGAGATGGAAGGAACAAAGGCAGAAGCACACATTAGTCACTGTCAGATTCAAGGTGTACGAGATGTGAATTCTACACAA
The DNA here is from genome assembly GCA_004026965.1 of Petromus typicus. Classification (NCBI taxonomy): domain Eukaryota; kingdom Metazoa; phylum Chordata; class Mammalia; order Rodentia; family Petromuridae; genus Petromus; species Petromus typicus. Next base: position 37,950 of record PVIR01003524.1, read on the forward strand.
GAACTCTAGAAGAGAGAAGAGTCCCATACAATCTTAAATATTCTTTTCATCGAAGCAAATTTATTTAAGAAAAATGAGAGTAATTTTCCAGATAAATTACGTGTTAGCTGTTCATCGGGTGTAAAGCTTTATACATCTGAAATCATAATAAGAGTGGCGGTGTTGTCTAACAGATGGGAAGACTAGGGGAGTGAAGTAGCCGGGATAGCGTCCTAGAAATAGAAGGGAGAGTCTGAATGCATTCCCGGAGACTCCAGAGCCTCTGCTCTTTCTCACATGCTGACTCTGTAGGGATCTTTCGCCTGCAGTGCTCCTCCCTGCTTTAAACCTTCCTCTCAGACCGCCCCAAGAATAATCTGTCTCCTCCTGCCTGGTCCATAACTAGCAGACACTTGACACAGAAGTCAGAACGCTTCTGTAACTTCCGTTTCAGGCAGAGCCACATGATAGCCAGGAAAACACTTGGGTGTTGAATCCCTCATTGATTCACTCACTCCTTGCGTAAATAATACCTCCCACCCCGAGCACTTTCCTGAGCCGAGTGGTGGAGGCATCCCGCCCCGTCGGAGCTCATACTCCACTGGAATTGGGAGTAACGGGAGTGGAGGGCAGACTGCGTGTGTTCGGGGTGGAGGCGAGCGCTGTGCACCACGCACTGCAGGGTGAGGGGCGGGGTCCGACACGTCCACAGGCCGCCTCTCTGCCTTGCCGCCAAGCTACCGCTGCCTCCCCCAGCACATTCTCTGCTGTCCCTCTCCTTCACTTCTGTGTTTATCTATTCCTCAGCTTGTCTGGATACTTCTACTTGGAGCAATCACAAACATCCATCTCTCCTCCTGACTTTCTTCCACTCTCCCCAGGTAAATGTGTTGAAACATTGCCCTCCCCTGGAGAGGACCCGGCCCCTCCCAGCCACCACGTCCTGGCCACGCCCTCTCCCTGTCCTCCCTCTCCTCTCGCTCGGGTCTAGGAGACTTTTGCAGCCTTTAGCACAAACGCGTCCATGATCTGCCTTCCGCCCTCCTGCCCCCGTCCTCACCTTGTGTAACTTCCTCCCGGTGTGTTCTGCCCCATGATGGGTCCCTGACGTTGTTGAGGGATTTTACCTGTAATGAATAAAAGGTGACTGTGCTCCGATCAGAACTATCGTAAATATTCTTCCAAAGTAATTCTTCTGACTTGTCTACTTAAAATAAGTTCCTCTGAAAAGAAAATTCCATCTCCCCTTCGGGCCAGAATTCAGAACTACTTTTCCCACGACTCTCTCTGCTTTCCCGGCAGAGCTTTCTGACCATTCAAATGAGCATGTGTGTCCTTGATCTCACCCCTCCTTCTCACCTCTATTCCTGCATTTCTGCTTCTGAAACTGTTGTTACTCTCCGTCTCTCCCATTTCCAATGACTTACATCTCCTCTATTTTTAAAACTATCTGGTGCAGCCATCATCTCTTCTTATAACGTTTTCTTTGAGTCTTCCTCAGGAGCCCAAGCCCTTCCTCGCCTGTCGTACTGCCTGTCACCTTCTATTCTGTATTATAATCGTCTGTATTAGTCCGAGCTCCTTATATTGGCTAGATGATGGCTGCAGTGCTGAACAACACATAATCTCCGGCTTAACAAAATAAAGGTTTATTCGTGTCATCATTCAGGGTGACTCAGTGTGGAATGGCGTGGGGCGGGCAGACTATTTTTCCCAGCCATTCAAGATTTCGGGCTGCTCCATCCATCTGCTGCCTGCGCCATCTCCTTGGAATCCTCCCCCAACTTGGAACCCTATGCAACTTGCTTGTGGCACTGAGAAGGCGAGCTGTGCCTCAGCGTCGGTGTGGCCGAGAGAACTGGCCCTTCTGGCCCACTCGTAAGAAGCAGCCACCGCTGGGTCCCTTCCATCTGCAGAGGCCCTACCTGACTCTTGCACATTATCTATCTTTTACTTTTCCTTTAAAATTTAAACTTAGGGGATTTAGAGGTGGAGGAGAGGGGAGGGAGAGCAGGGCAAGGAAAGTAAAACGTCCCAAGGAATGTTACTGTTACTCCTCACAAGGAGTATTACTGTTACATACAGCAAATGTACTAGAAATATGGAAATGAATACACCATCTAGAAAATGAAAACATGCTTATAACAGTGCAAAAATAAGAAGAGAAAGAAGGAGGAGGAGCAGGAGCTAGAGGAACAGTCACATGGCCTCAGCTTTCAGAGGTGACATGAGCACCAAAGAGCCCAGGAAGATGAGCAGATGGGTCTGGCAACTGCTTCCGGTCTGCCCCAGTCCTGGCTGCAGAGTCCGTCAAAACCCAAGGGAGCTGATGTCCTGTCACAAACACAGAAGATACTCAGTCTCTGTCTGTACAACACTATGTGATGAACCTATTTCCCCAGACCTCTCTCTCTCGTCTTCTTCCCCTCTGGGGAAGTGTGGTTTACAGCTGTCTGTCCAGTCATACCCTTCTGTATGGCTAAACCAGAGCCACAAGGACACTTCCTTCTCACACCTCTGCATTTCGCCCAGCGCCGAAATGTGTGTGCTGAGACCAGTCTCCTTATCCTAATGTCCAGACCCGACACCCCGTGGGCTGTTTTTCTGTGCATTCCTAAAATACAATGAGCCTGAACATGAACAGTAAATGAATGTTTAGGTAAGAGACAAACACCACTTACTTTTTGAAAAAAGAAAAATCATAAAGAAAGTTTCAAAATAGCTTGAGCAGAAACACAGTAAATGTACATATCCAAATCTGTGAAAAGTAGCTAAAGAAGTAGACAGAGGGACATATCTAGCCCTGAATACATTAATCAAGAAAAAACTGGACAACAATGAAACAAGTAGGGTGTTAAAAGGGACAGACCATGACAACGGGGGCCGCCAAGAAGGAGCGTGTCTCTAACCAACAGGTATGAGTGTCCCGAAAGTCAGAGGGGCTCTGGGGAGTAGCAGAGTGAGATAAACAAGGACAACCAACAAGGAGGGACTCAGATCTGACACCTCTGCCACCGCAGGGTGATTCTGTCCAGTAGGATCAGGACAGCAGCAAGAAGGGCTCTGCTGAGCTTCCAGAAAATGAAAAGCTTTAAAAAGCAAGAAGTAACTACAAAACGGTAGACTTTTTCATGTTATGAAAAATACTTTACAACCATACTGGTCACACTTAAAACCATTAGAGAAATTAGCAAATTTCTTGGAAAAGTTATTAAAATGTCAACATAGGTATAAAAATGAATACAATGAATGAGTACACCAAAGCATTAAAGAAATCACAATAGAAATATTTTTCTACCCCCACCACTCAGATTCCAGTCCTGATAACTGGGTGAACTGAACAAACTTTAAAGGAACAAACAGTCATCATATTTTCAAGTTGTTCAAACATAAAAGTGGTAAAAAAAAAATCGATTCATTTTTAACAGCCTACTTACCCCTGTATTAAAAAAGATGATGTTATAATAGGAAAATAAAATATAAGACTCTATCATTTATAAAATGAACATAAAAATCCCAGAGTGACCTAACAAAACACAGCATCATAGTTTACTTTAAAGAAATATGACAAGTAAGGCTTATTCCAGGAATTCCTGGATGGCTTATCAGTCCAACAAAGTAATCTGCCATGTTAGCATTAAAATGACAACTTGGTCATTTTGATAAATTCAAAAAATCATCTAATAAAATTGATATGTCTGCTTTTGAATTAAGAAACTCTCAGAAAAAGGAAATAGAATCTGTTAATTTTTAAAATAATCATCCATGCCAAACCTTAGAACAAAATCCTATTTAAGGATGAAATGTTAAATTTACTTTTTTGTTTGTTTGTTTTTGAGATAGAGTTTCACTTTGTAGTTCAGGCTGGCACTTAGCTCAGCCTCAAACTCACAGCAATCCTCCTGCCTCTGCCTCCCGAGTGCTGGGATTACAGGCGTGAGCCACCACGCCCGGCGCTGTGGTATGTGGTACTGGTTGCTGCTGGGGTGAGTCTCCACACCCTGCACTGTTTTATTGTATGTGGTTACTGGGGAAGAACCCAGGTCCTTGCACTTGCAAGGCAAGTGCCAGAACCCCTGAGCTAAATCCCCGGCCCCAAATGTACATCTTTTGAGATGGGAAAAAATAAAAGGTATGTGTAGTCATTTCATTAATGTAATCCTGGTGTATTGACTGGCACCTAACTGTGGAAGAGATACTGAGAAACAGAGAGTGAGAAAGAGAAATTGTAAAGGAAGGTACAAAGTTGTCACCATTGTTTAGAACCATAACTAAAGATATATATTTGTACAGTTGGCAAGAAAATTAAGACAAACTACTAGACAAGATATCTCAGAGCTAGAAATAAGGTCATTTTCCCCAGCTCAGCAGCATCTGTCTTCATCAGTAAAAATACTCAACAACCTCAAAAAATGTAAAAAACAATTGTGTAAAAATTAATCTAACAAAATACACAAAAGCCATGAAATTTTATATTTAAAATATTTTAAAATAATATTCCTCTCTTATCCTCTCCAAAAGCTTTATTAAACAGAGGAATAGGCTCCCTGCATGGAGGAGATGATAGCAAATTAAACACATTAACTGCTCTTGAAGTCTCTGTATAAATTTAATGTAGTTCTAATATAAACAACACTGAATAATTCAACAAATATATCCTAAAAATTTAAATGAAAAATAAACCCATTAATAGACCAATCATTAATAATTCATAGTAATCAAGAGTGTGGTCCTGGCGCAGAATCAACAGACAGATGAGTGGAAGATGGAGGGAAGACCAGCACAAGACCGCTTCGGGAGGGCCGACCGCACAGTGGAGAGAGCCCACAGAGCAACGGGGAGTTCAGGGACAACTCGGCAAGGCGTTCAAGCAAAAATACGATCCCCACCTCACAGTGTACATAAAAGTGAAACGCGGAGTGGGTTAAAATCCTACGTAGTAAAACAGCAAAATGAAAAAATGATAAAAGTTGAAGGAAAAAGGAAAGATCTTTATTTTTTCTTCCTTTCTTCCTTCCTTTCTTTCTTCTTTCTTCCTTTCTTTCTTTCTTTCTTTCTTTCTTTCTTTCTTTCTTTCTGTCTCTCTTTCTTTGAATGCATGTTAGCAGTCCAGAACAATGAGGTCTGGGGCACTTGCTTCGTGTGTACAATCATGAGTCCTCCTCAGTTTGAGGCCCTTTATCTCCTTCCCTCGTTGGTTCTCTGCCTCTAACCCTCTCCCATTTCCAAGAATCTTCCTCCTAGCATCCTATCATCTCTCCTTTATTTATATATATTTTACATTTCTCATAGATGAGAAAATGTGATATTTAACTTTATGAGCATGGCTCATAACTATATTGAACAGGGTGGTCTCCTGTGGCAATCTATGAATGTTATGTTTTCTTTCTTCAGTGGATGAATAATCTTCCATTGTGCAGATGAACTTCCTTTTCATTGTCCACTTATCTGCTGATGGTCAGGCAGGATGATTCCAAAGCTTAGCTTTTGTGAATTTGCTGTCTTTCTTTAGGGAATATATCTACTAGTGGTATGCATACACTGCTGTGTGGGATGGAATCTCACTGTAGTTTTTATTTATATGTCTCTAATGGTTAAAGATATTAAAGTTTTTGTGTGTTTTTTGGCCATTTCAACTGTTTTCAAAAAGATCTATTCAGTTAATTGGCTCATTTTACATGAAGTTATTTGTTTTAGGGTGGTTAATGTTTTTACATTCTCTATGTATTCTAGATATTAATCTTCATCAGAAGAGATCCTAGATAGCAGACCTTCCTCTGAGGATCAACTGGCATAAATTTTTTCCACATTATGGGTTGTCTTTTTGTTCTGTTGGTGATTGGTCTTGCTGGGCAGCTTTTTAATAAGATGAGACCCCAAGTATTGATTCTTTTTGTTACCTCCTGTGCTACTGAGGTTTTGTTCATAAAGTCTTTCCCGATGCCAATGTCTCCGAGAGTTCTAGTTAACTTACCTTCCAGCAGGTTTAGTGTTTCTGTTTTACTACTTAGATCTTCAGTTCACTTCAATTTTCGTTTAGTGCAGGTGAAAGAGACAGATCTAGTTTTAATCTTTGACACTTGAAACCCAGTTTTTTCAGCACCATTTATTAAAGAGGCTATCTTTCCTCCACTGAGGGTGTTTGATCCTTTATTAAAGATGAGGTGGCTTAGTATGTCTGGGGTTATTTGTGGACCTTATAATCTATTACATTGATCCTTGGGTCTGTCTCTTTTCCAGCAACATGCAGTTTTTATCACAGCAGCTTTGTAGTATAGTTTCAGGTTGGGGATTTTGATACCCTTTGCCATGTCCTTGTTGTCTAGAACTGTTTTTGCAATTCTAGGTCTTTTGTGGTTCCAGATGAATTTTTGGATTACTTTCTCTAGATCTGTGAAATATGATTCTGGGATTTCAGCTGGGATTGCATCAAATCTATGCAATAATTTGGAAAGTACAGCCATTTTTAAATTGGTTCTTCCTACCTAGGAACAAAAGATGTCTTTCTATTTTCTGATATCTTCTTCGATCTTCTTCATAAGAATGCTGTAGTTTTCAGAGAACAGCTCTTTCACCTCCATTGTTAGACTGATTCCTAGATATTTCAATTATTTTAATGTCACTGTGAAAGGAATAGTTTCCCTTATTTATCCCTCAGTAAGTCTATTATTTTTGTATAGGAAAGCTATTGATGTTTGAGTGTTGACCTTGTACTCATCTACTGTACTGAATGTTTGATTATGTCAAGCCGTCTTTTGACTGAGTTCTGGGGATCTTCAGTAGATCTTCTATTAGCTGGGTATTTAGCTGAGTAGCTTCAGCACCTGCCACATAAGCACAAAGTCCCAAGATTAATCAATGGTACCAAAAAAAAAAAAAATACCTATATCGTATATCATGTCATAAGCAAACAGTGACACCATAACTTCTTCCTTTCCTATATTTATTCCTTTTATTTCTTTTTCTTTCCTAAAAGCTGTGGCTAATGTTTCTGGAACTATATTGAACAGGAGTAGTGATAGTGGACATTCTTGTCTGGTTCCCAATTTTGCTGTGAAAGGTTTCCATTTTGAACCATTTTATATGATGCTTGTTGTTGATTTTGCATAAATAGCTTTTATCAGGTTGAAATAAAGACCTACTTCAATTTTCTGCAGAGTATTAATCATGAGTGAATATTGGATTATGTCAAATGGTTTTTCTGCATTTGTCCTAGATTCTATTAATATAGTGTACTATATCTATTAATTTATGTATGTTGAGCCGTACTTACATCCCTGGGATGAATACAACTCAGTCATAGGGTATAATCTTCTTGATGGTCATCTATGTTTTGCCAGTATCTTATTGATGATTTTGCATGTATACTCACTAGAGATTGACCTGTAGTTCTGTTTCTGTGCTTTGTGAAGCAAGGCAATAGTTGCTTTGAGGAATGAATTTAGGAATCTTAAGTCAATTTCAATTGCACTGATGAGATTAAGAATAGTGGCATTAGCTCTTATCTAAAATTCTCATAGAAGCTTTTTATCTCATTTCTTGATACCTTATATAATTTTGTGCTATCAGAGTCCTATTCAAAAAGTTTTTCCTATGCACATGGCTTCAAGTGTTTCCTTCATCATCATTCAATGTCTTGAAAGTTTCCAGTTCTGGAGATAGCTCTTTCGTCTATTCTCATTTTTAGTAGATAGTGAGAGATAAAGACCTAATTTCAATCTTCCACAGGTAGATAACCAGTTTTCCCAGCACCCTTTGTTAAATTGGTTGTCTTCTCTCCAGTGCGTTTTTGGTCCCATTGTCAACAATCAGAAAGCTGATTCCTGGTGCATGGGTTCGTTTTCATCTCCACAGACCTGTTCCCTTGGTATACTGTGCCAAAACAATGCTATGTTTTTTACTATGGCTTTGTAATATTATTTGAGATCTAGTATTATGATGTCTCCAGGTGCTCAATATGCTCATGGTTGCTTTGGTTATTCTGTCTTTTGACTTCACATGAATTTTAGGATTTCTTCCTAACTCTCTGAAGAATGTGGTTGACATTTCAGCAGGAGCTGTATTACATCTGCACATCAGATTTTGGTAATATGGCCATTTTAACAATTTGAGGTCTGCCCATTGGTGAACAAGACAATTGTTTCCATTTTCCAGAGTCTTTTTTAATTTTTCTCTGCAGTGTCCTATAATTTCCATCTCTATTCTATAATTTCATCCCTTTGGCTACGTTGATTCCTGAATATTTAATATTTTAAAGCTATTGTGAATGAAACTGCTTCTCTAATTTCTCAGTGGACTCATATTGGTACGGAAACACTTGATTTCTGAGTGCTGATCTGAATTCCTGACACTTGGCTCATTTCCATCCAATCTGCCAGTCCACATCCTTCAGTTTGGAGATTTAAGACCATTTACAGTTAGTGTTGTCACCGAAATGGATTTATTTCAATATACTAATTGTACACATTAATTTGTGTCCTTTGCTCTTTTTCAGGTTTGATTCATTTATATTCTTGTTCATCTAACTATACTCTTAGTGAAATTTATTTTTCTTTCCTGGAAATTATGATGGTTGTTTCCTCTCCTCAGTTTTTCCTTCAATATTTTCAGCAGTGCTACTTCAGTGGTTATGAATTTCTTTAGCCTTTTTGTACAATAATTTTTTGGTTTTCTTTCAATTTTACAGGCTCACTTTGCACCATATAGTAATCTGGATGAGCAGCTATTTTCTTTGCAAACCTTCCTGGTCTTTAAGGGAGCAGTTGAGAAATTCACTGTTATTCACATGGATGCGCCCCTGTAGCTGGATTCCTACTTGACTGTAACAGGTTTTAACATTTTTTTGTTCTGAATTTCCTGGCATTTTGACTTCAGTGTGTCATGGAGAAGTTCTTTTCCGATCATGGCTGTTTGGAGATCTACATACCTTCTCTATATTGATACCAACTTCATTCCCCAGTTTTGGAAAGTTTTTCAATAGATTTCTGTGGCACTAACCTGTGCTTTGACACCCTCCCCAGAGCTGATGATTCTTAAATTTGTCACTTCAGTGTTGTCTAGGACTCATGGATAATATTTCAGTTTCTTTTTTATTCACTATTCCCGACTGAATATTCTATTAGGTCCACTTCGTCTTCAAGACCTGATTCTTTTGGTTCACTTTGCTGACCGCTGACACTTTCAACTGAGTTTTCACTTGAAGTTGTCGAGATTTTTATTTCTAGAAACTCTGCGTCTTTTTTATAACCTCCCTTTCCTTACTGAAGCAGCCTCCCATTACTGTACTGTCCTCACTCAGGACCTCCTTTGTCTCTTCTGTGATCTCATTAGTCACTTTAACCATCAGTTTTAAAAGATCTTTGTCTGAAATTTCATTCATTTCAGTGTCCACAGGATCAGCTTGGGGCGGGTTAAGAACATTTGGAGATCTTGTCCCCACTGTTATTCTGTGCTGCAGAGCAGAAGGGACGATTTTCTCTTCAGGTGTCTTGTGGAGCCTTTCTGGCAAATGGCTTCCTCTCTGTGATCACCCCAGGGCTGTGGGTGTGTCTCTGTGTGAGAGTTTCCCCCTAACTCTGCTTTGAGAGTGGACAGTAATTACCAGGAATATCAACAATAGAGCAACTGCTCATCTATATATTAATTAAAATTTGTTGTAAGAGATCTCCAGTATTTTGCTAACCCAGTAAAAGGCAGGAAGAGTAACAAAACATAATCACCTTGAATAAATTAAGCTTTAATTATATCCAGATTAATCCTAATAGTTTGTGTATAAAAGAAAAGAAAAAAAGCAGAGGATAATTATGCTGCTGTAGGTGAGGAAGGGCACCGCAGCAGCTTCACAATGTGGCTGCCTCTCAGCTCCGTGTTTGGGGCACCTAGTTTTCTTGGAAGGGTGTCTGGCTGTTGTACACACAACCACAACTTCCACATGGTCTGGGACTCGGGCTTCTGAGCCATTCTCTCAGTTTCCACACTGCCCTGCACACATCCTGTCCTTTCTGTGACTCCTAACTGTGCTGTCAGTATCTTAAATTCTGTCTAAACACAACTGCAGTGCTGTCCAAGGTCATTCTAAGATCAGGAAGGTCACAACCCCATCTTCCCCCAAGCCTGAGGCCTCTCTGCTCTTGGGACTGAGGGTTGCAGCTGCCATGTCCTTCTGAGTCTCTCTCTTTCCTGTTGTGCCTGGTGCCAGAGAGACACGAGCCCCAGGTGAGGTCCGATGCTCCATCCTGCTCTGCCCAGAACTAATTGCTCCCAACTCTGCTGAGCCCAGAGTCCCTCCGCCTCTGGTTCCTGCCTTTCCCAGGTCTTTCCTTTCCATCTCTCTCCAGTCACAGTTCTTGATATTCCTAACCTGCTGCCTTGGTGCCTGCTCTCTCTGTCCCTCTGTCCCTGCAGGGCACATGTCTTCCAAGTCTTTTCCCAGGTGAATACTGCAGACTCCAAACCCCAAGTCCTAGGGGAAGTTCTGCTCCGATGGGCTGGTCTCGAGGGTGGTGGTGCCCAGGCTTCCCCTGGAGGACTTCACGTTTTCCGTGCAGGAGTTCCTGCTCCTCAGTGGCTACGCGCAGTGCAGAGGTGGACAGCACGTCTCTTCCCCCTCCACCGCCCTCTCTGCCTGAGCTCCTATTCCCCATTTCCTTCAAGCTATCTTCTAGTAGCTAGTCTCCAAGACATCCCATGCATACTGACCTGGACGGACATCTCCGAGCTGCCTGTAGAACTGTGGTCACCAGTCCACTGTGATAGATCTCCAAAAGTTTTCCTTAAAATAACTCCAAAGTCACAGGCGATGAGCAGAAAAACTGATCAATTTCCATAATAATTTAAAGTATCTGTTTAATGAACATCATTGTTAAGGTTAACAGATGGGTGGCAGACTGAGAGAGATATTGACAGTATCAAAATCTGACAAAGATTTAACATCCAAAATAGACCAGCAACTCCAGAGATCAGGCAAGAAAAGGCAGGGAGACACAAAGGCTTGAAAAGCCAACCTTCACGGGTGAGTCAAGGAAACCTGGGCCAGGCAGCTCTTACATATCAGTGTTTTCCCAAAGACCAATAAAATTGGAAACATGGCTATGTAAAGTATTTCTGAGAATATCAAAAATCGGGAGAATTTTCACTCTAACACAAACAGGGTAACCAAGTACATCCCCTGTGAGAGGCAGCATAGATCATGATCTATCCACCCCACTCCTGAATATTTTGACCAAAGAAATTTTCACCCAAGGCCAGGGAGTTAGCTCAGTGGGTCCAGCACCTGTCTTGCAAGCGCAAGGACCCGGATTTGATCTTCAGTAACCACATACCATACTGGGTGTGGAGACTCACAACTAGCAGCAATCAGTACCACATACCACAGTGCCGGGCATGGTGGCTCTTGCCTGTAATTCCAGCACTCAGGAGGCAGAGGCAGGAGGTTTGCTGTGATGTGAGTTTGAGGCTGAGCTCAGGACCAGCCTGAACCACAAAGAGAGACCCTGTCTCAAAAAAAAAAAAAAAAAGAAAGAAAGAAAAGAAAAAAAAAAGAGAGAAATTTGCACCCAAATCTGTAAGAAGACATTTCCAAGTGGCACATATTACGACTCTGTGCCTAGCGTGAGAAATCAGACTTTTGAACAAGGCTAATGAGTGTCACAGAACAGTTTTATGGTTACAAACATCACATTCATTGTTCTTTTTCCAGAAAAATATACTTTGACCATTGTTCAAGTGTAGTAAAAAAGATGGGGCAAGGGAAATTAAAGAAACGAAAGAAAAAAAAAATCAATGGTAAAACAAAAACATGGAAACAAAGCTTATGTATATAGGGGATGGCTCGGGAATGCAAGGAAATCAGAAAAAAAAATGAGAATCAAGATATATCATGTACAGGTACAAATTCTCAGAGATGAATATGATCATAATGTATTCTTAAAATATTCCAAGAAACTCAACAAAAGGGAAAAAATAATCAGTAAAAGAACTACTATTCCTCTACATAGTCAAAGAAAATATGAAGCACTAGCACAAGAACGTAGTTGATAACTGTATTTCACCAAAGAGCAGGTCTCAGGAACCTATAGCAAACTAGTGGACATTTACTGGGGCAAGGCCATGCTCTCCTGTTCTTCACTGGCCATGGTTTCCTTTGAGTGAAAGTAGGTACTATGTGTACATTAGACATAAAGTTGGCTGCCCAACAATAAATGGAAAGGAAACCTTCTGCTACTTGCTGCCTGATGTCCCTTTGGTATGGTCAACTCCGACTGCTGAGAACACAGGGACAGTCTTTACTTAAAGACATTGGCCAAGCAGCCACACTTCTTACAATAGTTCTGTTCTTCTTGTTCCTCTTCCACTATGCTCCATCACATATCTGTATCCTGTGCTACCAGGACTCCAAGTAAGCACAAAGTCAGAATTTCACAGACAAACCCTAGACCGGTTGAGGAAATGATTGGAAAAATTAAAACACACTGAAGTATTTCTACATCAGCCAGTAAGCAGCCAGCCTTCTGCTTAAGAATCTTTTTTTTTTTTTTGAAATATGTAACAAGACTTGAGTTACCTAATTCCACTGTGGATTCAATGGGTTTTGTTGAAAAAAATGCTTCCATCATATCTACCATTGCACGTCCCCTTAAGAGTTGTATAATGACCATATTTAAGAAAAATGCCTCTGAATTGTGCACTGGAGCCTCTGTTGTGCAGACACAGTGTATACGGTAACTGATTGTCATGTGTATCTTCTTACTGCTTCTGAAATCTAAATTCACCCTTCACTGCCTGCTCTAAAAAAGTGCATCTGGGCCCTTTGAATATGTTTCTTTTGCTCGCTGCCAATTGTTAAGACATTTTGGCTGAGGCTACTACAGAAAGAAAGATTTTGCTCTCCAGTTCTCGCGTATTCTCTCCACAGGCTCTCGCAGAGCACCTGGTCTCCAGTGCACGTGGCAGGAAGGACCCACAAGCCTGAAGCTCCCCCTTCCTCTCTCTGACCTTCTTCTGGTGAGACCTACTGGCACACCTGGCTTTCCTGGACAATCTGATAACATATTTTGGGCAGCTTTCAAAGGGCAGATGGCCAGGACCACATCCATTCCTCTGTCCTCCAGAGACAGAGCCATGATGCCCCCCATTGCCCAGATCTTGGCACCGGGAAGAAGATCTCTTCATCAGGTGTTCTACTTCATCACTATCGGTAACATGTGCTCCTTTATACACTACTCCTCTATAATTTCTATCTGTGTTTGTTACACAGTGCCTTATTTCAACTTCTGGCTACAGTTAGTAATTCTTTACAAGAATATATTGCTATTAAAAAATCACTGCACTGTTTCTCTCTTCACTGACATCATGTTAAAATACTAAACTGTTTCTCTTGTTTATTTGACCACTGGAAAGAGAGTTAATTTGGGTGTGTGTTTATGCACGCATCTAGTTACATACATTCACGTATACATTTATTTGTGGCATATGGTTTAATACATTTTAATATTTCCTTTGGAACATGTTTATATCATTTATAATTTTAAGTGGAACAAATTATTCCAAATACTCAGTTCCTCAAGTACTTGAAGTTCTTACGTACACATGAACTTGTTCAAGTATTAAATTACTGAATAATTGAATCCGAAAAGTCATGCTAAGAATACAAACATCCTGTTACACGTGTTTCGTGTTGACCACCAGTCTGGACAGAGCTGATAATCCAGGGGAGACTGTCAGGGCTTCACTTCTGCCATAACACCACCCTGCGTGGCTGGCTCTGCTCCCTAAGAGTCAGCGTTCAGGGGTCTTCTGTCTGGTTCCCAGTCATGATCTTTCTAACGCCAACCTCACATTTGCTTTAACCACTCACGTCATGGTTGCGCCACTGGCTGGGGCTGCCTTGACCACGCCCTTCTCCTCCGCGGTGAGAGGCTGTTCCAGGCAGGAAATCCCACCATTTGGTCGGGGAAGAAGTGGATTTCTCCAAGAGCTGGCCAGAAAAGCAGCACCATGGACTAAAGCAGCAATCTTCTGGGATGTGTACTACATCTCCCTGGAAGATGTCTCCCAGCTTAGACAAAGAAGCCAGCTCTCTTCCTCTGCCTGAAAGCTGTCAGAAGAGAAAGTGCCAACCAATTTCTTCAGATTAAAAAATTCTACAATAGCATATTGGAAGGTCTAAAGCTGGTGCCTGAGAGGCTATGATATGATAAAAGCCATGAAGAATTAATTCTATCTGTGCGTCATCCATGTAGAACCAAGAACCACCTCACAAGCAAGAATGAGGCCACAGACCTCCGCATATTAAAGTCAGAAAACTGCTTCACCAGAAAAGGCTCAGATTATTCATGATCTCTCTGCTCAATGCAGCAGCATAGTGTCCCTGAGAAAGAGGAGTGCTCAAAGGCCACAAAAAGTCACCATGTTTATTAGACTCCACAGAAGCTTTTATGACACAAAAAATACAAATTTTATTATTAAATGCATTTATCCACAGATACCCAGGCCTACTCATGCACAGATCACACAGAAAAATGTATGAATGACTGTTTTCTCTAGGAAATAGGATGATATGTGACTTGTACCACTTGAGCTTTTCTGAAATCTTCCATCTATACTAAACTTGAATCTGTTCTTTATTTAGAAAAAAAAACACATTATAATTATAAAGACACAGAAGTGACTGAATTCTGCCAAAATGTCCAATTTCAAGGAAAACTACAAGTTTTCAAATAGACACAGAAGAGAAAAGCTTTGCTTTCTTAGTATTTAATTTTTGAAAATTCTCCTTGACTAAATTTGGTTATTAATCTCATCAACTTGGGGGGGGGGCAACAGAACTGAAGGTTCAATTAATCAGCTATTCGAAAAGTCAAGTCCCTGGTAATAAAGTAATACTGGAGATGATTTTATGCAATAAATTAGTTGATGTACTGAATCAATAGATGATCAGCGAAATGAAGATGGGGCAAAGAGAGAGAGGCAGGGAGGGAGGGAAGGAGGGAAAATAAATAAATTGTCGTGGGCTATAAAAGTATGAAGTTCTTTTGGTAATTTTCTCAATTAGAATACTCCTCTAGGGAGCCAGATCTGTGTTTACCTAAGGTGAGGTTGTTTTCATCTGTAAAAGAGAGACAAATAAGCTATGCAAATGGATATTTGAAGGCTAAAGTGTGCATTTGAAACATAAAACCAGTTACATTGCTATCCATATGAGTCTGAGTTTTAGGTTGAAGAAAATGTTCATTCTCTCTGTCTCTCGCTATTTTCTAATTGATTTCTGTTGGCCTAGAAACTACTCTTAATTTAGCACTTATCATGCAAAATCAAGTATTAAACTAAGAATTTGAATGGTTACTGTTATTAATTTTATTAGAATCAATTTAATTAGTGAATGTTATTGTTGCTATTGCTACTACTTCTGTTTATCAAGAGTTTAAAATGTGCTAGATGTTTTGAGAAACACTTAAGCAACAACAACTCATTTAATGGTCTCAAAATTTCCTGTAACGTAAGCCAGAGAGATTCAGTGATCAGATGAACTCACAAGATACTCCCGTCTCAATCGCCCCTCAGCTGCTGGTTCTCACGGGACTCTGTGGTTTGAGATGGACTTGAGAAGCACAAGCTAGATAGTTGATTAAGAATGGGTAGGTCATTGGTAGAAACACAAGCTGGCAAAGACTTCATCAAGATTCAGTTGAGCCAGCAAAGGAATGAAATAAATGTAATCAGACATGACTGCTATTTTCTTTGGAAGCCGAAGCACAGCATTTTTGTAATCACTCTGGAGACTGCGAAGTCAGAAGTAAGTTGAAGAGGTAGCGCCAGATAATTCTGTGCACAGCAGAGGGCATGCCACCCTCCAGAGTGAATGAAGACTGTTAGTACTTCTAAAACTCAGCAACGTTGGTAGTATCTATAGAAAATAAATAGCATCACTTCTTGGTAGTACCAAGGAAATAAATTACTTAACAAGAAAACTAGAATTCTAGAATTAGTTCAATAAGTTTCTGATCTCTCCTTGATTATCTCATTCATTCTTTGTCAAGGGCAGTGCATTCAATCTGTTTATCTTGCAGAGTTTTAAAGTTTCCAGTGGCATAGTGACTTGGGAAACTTGTACAGATCACTAAACTTCAATAACATATACATTGCATGTAATATGAAACATAGAATTTATAAACAATTTCTTTCACTGGGATTGACTTTTCAAATAATTTATACTTGAGCTTTCTTTTTTATTACACAAATAATGTATCTTCATGGTCCAAATTTTTTATGTGACAGAAAAAATAACTTAAAGTTTATCGCGGGAAGGCTGGAGTCACCTGGGTCAGTTGGTAAGACTCAAATGCAAGCACTTGATTCTGCATACAAAATCAATAGCGTTCTGTTGTGGACACTGTCAAAGGCTACCAAGCAGCACCGTTGTCCACAGGCTGAGCTGCACCTACCTGGAGACTTCACATCAGACTTCTGCCTTTCTAGTAACAACTGAAGGAGATTCAAAGTAAAACTGGACAATTAGCTTTCAGTCTTTACTGTGTGATCCTGCAACAAAGAAAACGAACAATGTCTGAATAAACAGGGGGAAAATATGTTTTGTGAGCCCTCATGGCAAAAGGCTCTTTTGGCTTTGGTCATTTACCTTATTTGGGGATGAAACGAAATAGTTGTGGTTTTCTTTCTTTTCTTCTTTTCTTTCTCTTCCTTTATTTTGAAAGAGCTTTAACTACTGAATACCAACAGTCACAGATCTTTACATGCTTTTCCAGTATCCAAATTGTGTCATTAATGTCTCATTCTTAATGAGAGGATTTCTGGTCTTCACATTGATGGTCAAGTAGAAGGGCTGTTGGCGTTTCTTTGAGTTTTCTGGTCAGGTTCTGAATTCTGTTCAATTCCGACACTATGTTGGTCACAAGTCGGACCAGCGTGCCACTCTAGCTTGCCTTTTATCCTCTCATTTTATGAAACTATTTTCTGCTGTCACCATCCTAAAACATCAGGAGCTAATTTTCCAGGAATCTGAGAAGTTGAAAGAGGACAGTTGAAACATAAGACTTATTATGCCTGTA
Source organism: Petromus typicus (assembly GCA_004026965.1). Taxonomy (NCBI): domain Eukaryota; kingdom Metazoa; phylum Chordata; class Mammalia; order Rodentia; family Petromuridae; genus Petromus; species Petromus typicus. Next base: position 54,995 of record PVIR01003524.1, read on the forward strand.
CTTACTTGCGTTCGGTCCATACATGCAAAACCAAAAAGGCTATTTCTTCCACCAGGGGGCGCTCTTATTGTTCCATGTATAGAGCTAAGGATTATAGCGCTTTGAATAGTATTCTAAGAGCAGAGAAAGGAAAAATCGTTGGAACTACACCACTCTTCGCTGAGTTCAACACAGAAGAATAAAAATAAATTTTCTTTATTCTATTTTATTGCCTCTCCTCCCACCCCTAACGCCGCCTGCCATACACATAGAAAAATCTTAAGCATATTCATGAATTTGGAAAATAGGGGGATGGGGTAAATCAGGGGGATTCTGTGTTCCACACGTTCAAAGTGGCAGCTCGGCAAGAAGCTTATTTTTCTTTAAAATCTGGTGTGAATAATGTGAAAGAGTGACAAGAAATTAGTCTTCCTAAAAGTCTCTGATGCTTTGCGACGATCCATCCTAAATCGTCTCCTGTCACGAGGCTGGTGAACTGCAGGCCTGGAAGGCGAGGTTTCCTCCCATCTCCTGGAGCTCTTCACTTCTCCAGCGCCAGGAAAAGCAGAGGCCACCGCGAGACTGTGGTCTAGCACGCTGACAGCCTCAGCCACAAGTTATTCCAACGGCTCCCCAAAGCAAAACAACTTGTGATTTCTAAGACATGTTGTGGAGCTCACTAGTGGTTTCGACTAAGCGCTGTTTGTTGATCTTACGGTCCCTCTCTCCACACAAGCAGACTTTCACCTTTGTTTTCATCTTTTCCAAACATTCCAGCATTATGAGCCTACACATTAGACTTCAGAAACTGCTAGAAGTAAGCGGCGGAGTCTGAGGTAAGGATTCTACCTCACTTTGGGCATGTCACCATGTCACAAACATTTGCCTCGAATTAGACAGATCAAAAGACCTGCTATTTGCTGTGGAACTGTTCACCAGCTGAAACTCTCGACACAGTCTCTACTTGAGAGGATGTTCTGTCAAGCTGCCCGAAGATGATGTGAATCTAGCTCTGTGGTATCTCTCACAGACACACATATTACAAGTACTTTATGAATGGAATGAGAAATGAAATCATTTCAGCTTTATGTCCATTTAGAAAACGACAGCAAAGGGATTACTTGAGTTCCATGAACATTCACAAGCTTAACCTTTACAGCAAAGTATTTCCAGGTACTGAAAAGTTTTGAAGAAAACTGATGTCTTAGCACTGCTGAAACTAAGTTCAGAATTAGTCTACCTCCCCTCACCCCACAGCTGAGTTCAGTTTGCTGACGGCGAAAAGAGTTTAATCAATCACGCTGACTCGGTGTCAGGTCAGAGGGGAAAGAAGCTGTGTTGCGTGTAAGAGGACGTGGTGGACATCCCTTTTAAGGCCTCTCCCAAGGGAGAGGTAGCATCGCATTGTGTTTGCATCGTTTTCATATAATTGTTTAATATGAGGGAACTGACCAGTTTGTTGCTGAGCGGCACCTCATGGGTTCACATGATCATTACTAGAAGATGCCCTTACCGATCAGAAGCCTTAACAATAAAGTCTGTTACTGCAAGAGCTTTCTGCTGAGAAGAGTTAAGCCAGAAAGAGTTTAAGCTGTTCTAAATACAGGAGAGAATATGCACAAAAAATTCCATAATTAAGACTTAACATGAGAAACTCAGGACCTATAAAATTTAATTCTTTGAAGTAGGCTCAAAAAATACCCATAAAATGTAAAATAGCCATCGTAAGTAATTTTTTACTAATTCTTCTCAGAAATGTGGCAGCTGGCAGTTGAATTTTGTAGGCATATCAGTTTAAAGTTTGGAATCACTTATTTCCAATAAGGAATTATGAGGTATTGCAACACTTAAATTACCATTAAACATATAATATTTTCACTGACCAGATGAAGAAATCAAGTGGGTGTCTACATATTAAATAATAGTTTCATATCTCTGATCCTTTGCACTATTTTTTAGTCCTCCCAGTCACCTCAATAGCACCTATTTCTTCGGTGGGTTTCAATTCCATTGTCACTTTTGGGGTGAGAAGCCCTTCAATGCCAACCTGATTAGGTAAGATTCCTTTATGTTTGCTTTCAAAGTACCAGGACTGTCTCCTCACAGGAAGTAGTCAAGTTGTGATTTCACACTTATTTCTGTAGTTCTTTGATAAATATCTATCTCAATAAAGAGCTCTACAATAATACAAGGATACAACAGTGAGTCACGTTGTTCATTCAGCCCCCAACCTCTGGGGTAGTGCCTACTGTGGACAAACACACAATCTGTTTATCTATCAAGTTATGAATGAACGACCAAATGAGGCAACGATCGGGTTGATATGATATTACAAAGTGATCAGGTGACCAAGAAAACCAGCTCACCAACCCTAGAACAAGCCCTTCAGTCACTGAGCAGGGTGTCACTCGAGCCTTTGCCCTACTTTCTTCTCTTAATGTGCTTTATCATCAAAACTTTGAGCCGACGCATAACGCCTCAAATTAATAAAATAAAAAGTATAAACAAACTAAAAATTTTTTGCTAGGGTACCAAAACAAATCAAGAGTTCTTTGCTACTTCCAAAGGCCATCAAAAATATTCTGAGTGAGTTTCTTTTTGCTAAGCTAAATTAAACAGTATTTGACAAAATGAAAGCATACCCTTTAAATATGCATTTTTCAAAGGACAAAAGTGTATTTTATGAAGAAAATCCATATCTGCTAAAAATGACCATAAGGAGACAGTTCTCTATAATAAACAAGTAAGTTTACCAAGAACAAGGGTTTTGGTCTTTTGAAACGTAAATATGCAATTTGTATGACTCATAGAACACCTTACAGAGAAAAACTATGACCCAGAAAACAGAATGAAACTGGTGGAAGCCTGTCCTGGCCTGCACGAGGCTGCCTGGACGCTTCTCCACGAACATTGCTCAGATGTCATGAAACAGATTCATGTTCTCACAGTTGCAGAGGAGAGTTCCCATCAAACTTCAAGGTGGCAGCATGGCTTCTGCCTTTGGAAACTCTTCCCTTAACTAAAGAAGTCTGCTGTCTCTTTCTATCTTTACCTAATCTTTCTTTGGGGCATATGTCTATGTCAAAATCAGAGTAGAAAACTGAAAGATGACATGATTCCTCCTGCACCAGAGAATTTCGACATGTCTAACAGATGACTCTGCATCAGGAGCTATGCAGATAAAAAGGCAGTGGGGTGATATATCCATACTACAAAGGGAAAAGGAATTAGTACAAAATGCTCTGAGCACTGTGTCGAGCAAATTAGACCATCAAGATGACCTGCATGAATCCTCAGACAGACACGAGTCATCAAAGTTCTCACCCTGACCTTGACTCTCTGCGTGTGCCACTCTTCCCACAGCCTTGTCTCTCCTGCATCCGTAGTGTAATGTATCTCAATTTCTCTGGTTCTCATTCAGTTCCTGCATCAGGGATGACCCAACACACAACTACCCCACTAACATTTTTTATTGCTCCTTTTGATGTTTGAGGACTCCATTTAAATTTTGCCTCCGCAAGATCACTTTCTTTCCTCCCTCACAAGAAACTCTTCAGTAAGGTAACACTAATGAACAAAATTCTTTGACAACATCTTTTCTGTAAATTCTTACTGACTACTTCACTGGCTTCTAGTCTGTATTTTAATCACTTCCATGAACCAGTAACCATGGCCAAAATTCTTTCCTAAATAAAATCCTCAAGCCTGATTTGGGTCATTGCCTCCTACCCCCAGGCAGTCTCTCTTGAATAAATAGAAACTATCTATTTATACCTTTCACTTAATCGCTACCCTGAGGCTCTAAATGAGCCTGCCTTGCAAAGCCTCTTTAGATCTTGTGTATTACAATTTGAGGTCGTGAAGCAGGACTTCCATGAGGCTACAGAATGCTCCATATTTCCATATTACCAATGGATTGTTTGTTTATTTATACATTTTCTTTGTGTTCTAGTATTATCCTTGTAAAAGGTAGAAATGAAAGCCAATTTATATGATTAATCTAAGTCTTTCTAATGACACCCCTTAAAACATTTATCAAACCCATTACCAGTGACATTTTTAGATCAGACAAACTTATACCACTGAGATCATTCCGGTGCATTCTAAGATGTGTATCATTGTGTTTGTCCTGTGCCCACTGTGACTATGAGAACACCTCCTCATATGTAATGATGAAACTTCTCCAAATATTGCCCAATATCCCCTGTAGGGTAAGATCATCCCATTTAAGGACCAAAACTATACACTCAACAGGCACATCTTTTGCGTTCCTGCTGTCGTTGACAAATAGTTGCTTCCACTCATAGCACAGACCTACATTTTGTTTCCTCATAGCCTAATGCACTACTGATGAGGCAGTATCTCCTATTCTGAATATTTGTTATAGATGGCATGACTTTCAAGTTTTTGTGGAATCATAACTTCATAAATGCTTCCTGAACTAGTTACAGTAATTCTAGCTTCAGAATAAAACAAATAACAGCATTACTGTATCTAAACTCAATATAAATTCATTTCCCACATGTAGCAGTCAAAGGATAGCATTTGGTAGGTTGTCTTTTGTGTGGAAATTCAGAGACCTGGCTGCCTCTGGGTGTGACTCAGCCATTTTCAATGTATAGCTTCAAGGTTCACCATGCTCATACGTTTCAGGCCAGAATAGAAGAGTTCTGTGAGTCAGACAGGGAAATGAGATAAGTTTCCTCTCACAATGTATTGACTACACCTCTATTATATTTCCACTTTCAGCTGGTGAAAAATACAGACTATTTCTATGCCCAAGAGCAAAAGGAAATAGATTTGACAATCAGCTCTGTGTCTCTTTTACTTGTTATATTCTTTCATTGTTCCAAACATACTTTGGGAAAGCATTTATCGCCATTATAATACGATCATTTGAAGAATTATGACTTTATTACTGTCTTGTCTCTAGGGCAACGCACTCCAAAATTCACCCAATGCTACATTTCCAGAACCTCACAAAGCTATTGGCATTTGGCTTTCTCTCAATAAACATGAGTTTAATAAATTAGTGAGTGAATAAATGGATAAGCAAATGATTTCAGAGAAATGGTCCTTGATGTGGACACAGTCTAGTGAGTTTTACGATAACAAACCATTCTTTGCCAGGCATGGTCAGTGAGAGACAGTGACCACCATCACCATGGAGCACCAAGCCTTCCTAGGGCACAAGAGGGGCAGTGGGCGTGTGCGTGCAGGACAGGCCTCAGGCAGCGGCCTAGAGTGCTTCTCCTAAGCACGTGGCCTCGCAGTTACCTGCTTGACTGACCTGAACACCGCAGCTGGCTCTGCCCTTCTCCATCATTGTGGTCGAGAGAGTGTCAGATGTAGTCATCGAGATCCATCTTCTCTCAGTGGAGGTATTTCTCAGACTCCTTCTGCCTGGGTGTCATGGTGAATTTGTGTCTGTGGGATTGTTCATGATGTTCAGAAATGTGGCCCAGATGCATCGTACACGGATGTTCCTGTGAGGATGTCTTGGACAGATTAATATTTAAATCGGTGAGATTCAAGGGAAGAGGGTTGCCCCCCACAACATGGGTGGGCTCACCCAGTCAGTCCAAAGCGGAGCTCTCCTAAGCCAGAGAGGGAGCTGCAGCAGCTGGCTCCAAACCTGAACTACGGCACCTGCCCTTCTTTTATGTCTCCAGCCTTCTTTGAACATTGGCTCTTGGCAGTCTCCATAACCATGCAAGCCAATTTCTTAAAACAGATCTCTGTGTACACGCATGCACACACACACATGTATGTACATGCGCACAGACACACCCTCCTATGGATTCTCTTTTTCTGGGTATCAGTGTGTAAACACATGCAGTGTGGATTTCAGACTCTGCTATAAATCACAGCACTATAATGTGCTTTTCATGTTTGCATAAATGTGTATTCACAGCTAGAATAGACCAAGGTCTTCCATCTGCAGGAATTAAGGGAGGAAATACCCACTTCCCCACATGCCTGATGACAGACACCTGGTGCATCGTGGCTGCAGACGTCTTTGGACGTGTCTGCTCAGGTACGAGCTCGGTCAGCCGGACACACGGCCTGGCTTCCCCTCCCGTGGCCACAGCTTGTTGGGCCAAAAGCAAAGCAAGCTCACCAGCCTGCTGCTCAGTCACATACCTTCCGGGCCTTGGCTCCTTCATTTGAAAACCAGACAGCAGCAATACTACTTGTATCATGGTGAGGGTAAAGAGTTTATCAAAAGGACTGGCCATAGCACGGTGTCACTAACATTAACTACGAGTGACTTTATTGCATCCTGGACAGGGATCCAAGCCCCAGTAAGGGCACTCATTGAAACTGTCCTTAGGCAAAAGGAAAGTAAAAATAAAAACTACACTGTGATGGTTGGGCAGAAGAAGAGGTGAAGGAAACTGGAGAATCAAACGCTCGGGAGCCAAGCACGAAGGGCAAGCGGAAGGACAGCGAGGTGAGTTCTGAAAGCAGAGTAGGGTTATCTGAGGGGCTATCTATGACATTCAGCGTGCTGTCATTGGAGCAAACTCTTGTTTCTAAAGAAACAAACCAACTTATCTAAAAGGACAGGGCTTGTGGGCCGGGCAGTTAGCTCATGTTTCCGGCGCCTGTCTTGCAAGTGCAAGGACCCAGGTTCGATCCCCGGTAACCACACACCATACTGGGCATGGAGACTCACACCCAGCAGCAACCAGTACCACATACCACAGTGCCAGGCGTGGTGGCTCATGCCTGTAATCCCAGCACTCGGGAGGCAGAGGCAGGAGGATTGCTGTGATGTGAGTTGGAGGCTGAGCTCAGAGCCAGCCTGAACCACAAAGTAAGAGCCTGTTTTTTTAAAATAAATAAATAAATAAATAAATAAATAAAAGAACAGGGCTTGGACAGACCGTAGTGTGCTCTGTCAACTTTTGCCAGGTAACCAGGATGGCCAGGCCAAGAACTGTGTATTGATTCCAACTCTAGAACCTCCACAGCCCCCCAAAAACGCATCCTCCTGCTCAAGTGGTCGGTTTCGGAGCAAACACTCAATGACCACACTCAGTTCACCAACTCATTGTTTCATACCTATACCATCCAGGTCCCTGCAGGAAACATGGAAAATTAAACTGAGATTAATAAAAGAATCATTTGCAATCATAGACGGGGTACAGGAAAATACCAAAAGGCCCTACATCACCCAAGACAAGTGATCAGGGATCACCCTGAGCCTAAACTGGTGAACAGAGTCAGAAGGGGTCATGGAGGGGCTGGGGAGTTAGCTCAGTGGTTCCGGCGCCTGTCTTGCAAGTGCAAGGACCCAGGTTCGATCCCCGGTAACCACATAACAATATGGGCATGGAGACTCATGCCCAGCAGCAACCAGTACCACATACCACAGTGCTGGGGGTGGTGGCTCATGCCTGTAATCCCAGCACTCGGGAGGCAGAGGCAGGAGGATTGCTGTGATGTGAGTTGGAGGCTGAGCTCAGGGCCAGCCTGAACCACAAAAGTGAGACCCTGTCTCAAAAAACCTTAAAAAAAAAAAAAAAAAGAAGGGGTCATGGAGAGGTGAGGGCTGGGTGGGGAAGGGCGCTAACCACCACAGCCTTTACTTCAGAAGAACACCAAGTCCTGAGGCCCAGAGGGACTTGGGAGAAAAGTACCCTATCCCATTGTTCCTTCCAATGTTTCCTGTAAATTCTCCACCTAAAATTAACTAGAGCACAAGAACAGGGGAGTCCAAAGTCAACCCTGAGCTTCAGAACAGAGTTCAAAAGTAGAATCCATCTGGTAAGGCCAGAGACATCGCCACCAATGCATCACTGAGGCAGCCAGCCTCTGGCCCTGCTCCAGAAGGGAGTGCCTTCGTAGGGCTGTTCCAGGGTAAACCCACCCTGACTCCTGATAGTCTCCTCGACCCCACACATCCATACTCCCTATTTAATCTCGTCTAGGAGAAAAACTTCTGCAGCACACACTGCTGTTCCGGCTTTCCTTTCCCTAAAATTTCCCATGCAGAGGCCTTGGGACAAGCCCTGAACATCAGAGTTGGCTGGATGTGTCCATGCTAACACCTCCATGTGGGAACCTCTGTGACAAAATACACAGTACTCAGCACCAGTGGAATCTTTCTTCAGCAAGTCAGACAAACAGGACTCCGCAAGTCCTTAGGCCAGCACTCTGATTTAAAGAGTCACTGTACAAAACTGTGCAAACTACAATTCCACTTTGTGACCTGGACGAATGAATAGCACTTCATGTTTCCTGTTCACAGTTTCTGAAGACTTAAAAAAGAGGAAGGCTGAGAATTTTGAGAGCCAACCTTAACATTCCTACTCCTCAAAGCTAGCCAAGACCTAAGATGGAGACTAAGAACAAAGAAAAGAAATTGTTTTCATAAGTCAAAATTCAGCAGTAACAGATACTTTGAGGGAAGAATGAAAACATTTCAGACAGGATTTACAAATCCAGTTATCCTGGTTGATTGATATCACCGCCCAAATGTACTCTGACGAGGCTTTGAAAAGTTTTGACATTCATCTTCCTCAATGAATACAACTCCACATCTCCGTGAAGGGTGCTAACTGTTCCCCCCTCTGCTATTAAGCTGAAATGAAACCCTACACCAGGCCAGGATCCTAAAGCAAGTCTCAAGAACCACCTTGAAGCCATTAATTACCAAATACAACTCAAGCTAAAGAAAGGAGTCATATTTATAGGTAAACAAAGAACTCACAGGGTGGCCTGGGTTATTTTCTCGGGACCATGGTAGAAGGTGGTGTCTCTTGGGTGGCAGGGCTGGCACCAGGTGAGATGGGGAAGGTGTGTTGTTCCTCGTGGCCACCAGTCACCTTGGTGCCTTCAGTTGGCTCAGCCACAACTTCCTCATCACCATTTCCTTGTAGCTTAAACACATCAAGACAGCAGGCTTCTTTATGCGTCTGCCTTGCCAGGTAGTATGTGAAAAAATTTTAGCGTCTTTACCCAAAGTGCAGCCTAAAGGAGAATCAGCCATGATGGAAATGTCAGGCCCGGATGAAAGTCACCCAGACACTAGCAGCAAATGGGAGAGCAGCATAGGCATCCAGCCTCCCTGGCCCGGGCGTTTTCTTCTCTATCGTGAAGATACTGAATGGTGCCAGGGACTTCTAAGCTACCTTCTCTGCTTTTGCCCCAGTGGAATGTGACATGGACGCTGGTGGGAGAAGCAGAAGGCTCTGGTGAGGAAGGAGTGTGGTCTCCATGACGCTCTGCCTCAGGTCAGCGCAGTTCCGAGAGGCTTTGGGATTCACCAAGCGTGCAAAGTGCTGCCTTCGGTTCACGCTCTCACGATCGTGAGGCTCACAATCTTTGAAGTTGCTAAGAAGCAGAACTCTGGGCTCTGCCCTAAAATCTACCAAATGATAGATACCACACAGAGGAGGGGCCCAGGAGTCTGCATTTGGACGAGCATGACAGGTGCGTCGTGTGCACAGCAACAATTGATGACATCAGAACACTTCGAAAAGCAGCAGGACAGATATTTCTGAGGTCTCTTCCAACTTTCTATTAGTGGTTCTTAGTCTTTTATGACTACCAAAGACACTTGGAGATCCAAGGAAAGCAATGAGCTTTCTCCCTAAAAGAACTGCAGTCACAAACAAGCACCCATACATATATACACATAAACATAGAAAAAGAAATGAAAAAGGGAAAAGAATAGGACACACGGAAACAAGACTTCTGTAAATAAAGAAGAGAAGAGAGGTTGAAAGAAGGGGAGGGGAATGAGGAAAAAAGAATCAAAATGAATCGAGTACAGCTACAACGTCCTACAATGAATGGATCGCTGTGTGCACCTAACATTAATTTTAAAATATAAATGAAAGTTTCTGACTGTTCCAGCAAGTGTGGGTAACTGGTCATATATCCATGAGACGTCCACGCACGCACACCTACCTCCACATTCGTGGTTAAAAGCTTTGCCAAACTGATGACTGAGGGATGTTCAGAGCAATGTGGGGACCTGTGAGTCTTCCTGGGGTCAGGGCTTTGTGCACTGACGCTGCACTGAAGCACAGGCTGCCCGACCGATGCAATGGACTGGACCTCCGTGGAAGGCATGCTCCATCCCCCCATGGGTCCTGTCTCAGGTCACGTCCCCAGGCCTTCCTCTGTGGGGGTGTCTCGTCTCCCGTAACAGCGAGGAGGCAACCTCCAGGCTGGAAACCCAGACATTCTTTTCAAGGGTCTGAAGAGGAAGCTTGAAAGTGGTTCCCAGTGTGACAGACAATAAAAGTCTGTGGCGGTGCCAGGCAGCCCGTAGAGCTGCTGCCCGACTCCCCCAACCACAGCAAGGGCCGGGTTTCCCTCAAGCCTGCCTGGCTCCCCTCAGTTCCACACAATGTGCCTGGGGATCGGGCTCTGGCACACAGCAGAGCTGAGGTCCTGCACCACCCAGATGGCTTCTTTCATCTTTTCTCTTCTTTGCTTCTCCTTTCTCATGCGATCGGGGAGATCTTGGCTGTACCTTCTGCAGCTGGCCAGACAGCAAAAGACCCTCTCAAGTCAGCTCCTGACCTGCTCACTTCCATTCAATAGGAAGCCACTTAACCACTCGAACATTAACTGATTTGCAGTTTGCTTTTCACGCCAGGCCTAACAGGAGAGGAAGAAGATGTTTGTGTTTGCAAGTTTTCCATGTGGGGTAAGGTAAGATTGTTTGCCCAAGTTTGAAACTTGGAAGAGGAAGGAAAAGCAAGGCCCATGCCTCATCTTGTCCTCTGTGGGGAGGCAGAAGAGCTATTGTTCCCGCTCGGCTGACACTTGTGGGCTGCAAAACCACCAGAGTCTCATCTCTGAGGTTTCTGAAAAATTTCCCCACAGATTTATCACTGTCAGCGACCGTGGCAGGCTGCTTTGTTTTGCCTTTCATTCATTATTTATTGCCAAAGTAAATGGCAGTGACAGCTGAGAATGGAAAGCGTGGTGAGGAGGAGAGAGATACAGGAGACGCAGCACCACGAACAGAGAAGTCACTAGAGAGGAGAGGAGCCTTCTCCGCGCGGAGAGCGCCCAGTGCCTCTCGTCACCCAGCGAGGAGGCGACCACAGCAACACTGATTCTAAAGGGAAACAGAGAAGCGCAGCAACTTGTCCATCCTGGGACCTGGGTGTCCACTCTGATCACAGAGATACTGCTGCCTCTGCATCCTTCAGAGGTAAATCAGGGTCACAACACTGGGCAGAAACAAATGTGCAACTAAAAATCTAAAGCTTCATAGGGCTTCAAATAAAAACTTACCCTTCATAATTTCAAGAAAAATAAATCCTTTGGAGGGATTTATCCCCCTCTTAGCTGAACAATGTCCAAACTGAGAATACAGTACAGATGGCAGTCTGTTTTGCGACCCCTGGGTTAGTGAGCCAGGCAGGATCTTCCACAATCTCCGATCTCGCATGTGGTAGTTTTCACAACAAACCAGCAGCCTCTCTCCTGAAGGGTCTGACTCTGGCCCTTGACCAGATACGGTCACCAGGGAGATGGACTGGTCCAGCACCTCCTCATCCCCGGAAGGAAGGAAGCCAAGCTCCTCAGCCCGGCGCTCTGCCCTGGGGGGCTTGCTTGTGGCCCAGGCTGCAAGGGCTCCTGTTTGCCCCTGGCGGTGCTTCTTCAGACAATTTCGGAAACTGTCCTTGCTCCGTTCTCCTGCTCTGCTTGGGGCCTCTGTGGGCTTCCCCGTGACGATCCATCTCTCCAGGCTGCATTCCCCTTACTCAGGGTTTTCTCTCCCCTTACTCAGGGTTTTCTCCACCTCTAACCCAGGTACTGGCACATCTAAGCAGGAACCAGGCACCTGGGCAAGACATTTTCAGGAGAACACCATATTTGGGGAAACTGTTTTTATGTTTATCACCCCTACTGAGTCATACATTCCTCTGGGGCAAAAAACATTTTATTCACCACAAATGGCAGTTCTCACAGTGCCCTCTGGTCTCTTAAGCCCATCGAACTCCCTCTCTGACCCTCACACCCACCTGGGAGGAGCCAACCCCTGACCTCCAGGTCAGCAGGGAGTCCAGAAGCCCGCCCTCTGCCTTACCCACTGCCAGCCGCACAGTCCGCCTCAGACTCTGCCTTCAGGTTGAGTTTTAGGTCGTAGGCATGAAACAAGTCTCTAATGGGGCATCACTGACTTGACTGAGTCTCTGTCATCTCCCCCTTTGAAGGACTCAAAATATTGTCTAAAATGGACACACGATGAATAAGAATTACTCAGCCAACCAATTATCTCTGCTATCATTTCTTTCAAGCTCCTGACCCAGTGTTCTATACAGAAAGAGGCCATTATCTACCAAACTGTGGGTCTCACAGGTGGTGGTGCAAAAATGTTGCTTGGAACCATATTCTTGGGTTGGGAATGTATTTTCCAGTCCCTGGATCTATTGTGGTCAAGTGACTGTTATATCAGTGACATAGAGAACACACGCATCTTCTCGGTTCCCGAGCAGGGGCAGAGTGGGGCCCTAACTGGCTGCACCCCTATTCCTGTAGCTCTGTGGAGAAAACCAAGTGTCCACAGAGAAAGGCTGGACCGGAGACACTTCCAGCATCACCGAGCCTTCCCTGCCGTAACTGATCAGCCCAGCAATTACAAGCACAGAAGCCAGGGGCAATGCAAAAGCAAGCACAAACTGTGTTCCAATAAAAGGTTATTTACAGAAAAAAGGCAGAAGGTCACGTGTAGCCAACAGTGCAGTTTGTCAGCCCTTGCGCTGAAGGAGAGCAGGGCGTGAGCTGGAAGAGCCCTCAGGCTGCTATCACTCCGCCTGACGACCTGAGGCAAAAACACTGCCCAGCCCTTTACCTGGGGGAGTGTACAGAGCAGGGACTTAGAACAAGGCAGCCCAGCCCTGTGTGCAGAGTGGCAGCATCTTATCTGACATCCAGTTACACACCCATCTCGCCGGGCATCAAACACAGCCTGACGCTGGTGGGCTGAGGGGTCACATGAGGAGACACGGGGCCACCAGCCCTTCCACAGACCCCAACTCAAAGGTGAGGTACACTCCACAGACAGCCGTTTTGCCCTCTGACAACTAAAGAATGGTAAGCAGGTGATAGTTCTTAATGTGTTTTCCACTGCAAATACCAGTAAATTCAAAATCTAAACCAACTGATTTCCAAATATAAAGGAAAATGTCCCTTTCAGCTTTCGGGCAGTGGGATGGGATTTAGACACATTTGATCGGGACCCCTCTCCACTTCCTGGACATTTTCTTGTCTTTTCCCTTCTGCATTTGACAGTCACACCTTCAGTCATCTTCCCTCGCGGTTGCAGAAGCCCCAGAGCCCACCACTGTGCATCACCCAGAGGAAGTTATCTTCATAGCTTAGCCGTTCGTGTTCCTGACGGTCTTGGTCAGGCCATGGGGGTTGGTTAGACCTTCAGCTCTTGCTTGGCCTTGACCCAGCTCTGCATCCAGGAGGCTGACTAGGAGGTGGGACCAAGGAGGACCCACCAGTCATCACCCTGACCGAGAGGTATGGAGAGATGGAACAGGAGGTGAGAGAGAAGATGCGTGGATAGATGGGGGAGAGTGGCACGCTGTCCCCCCACTCGGTGGATGCCAGCACCCCAGTCCCTACGGCCTCTCCACAGAGGCACCGTGAGCCTGTGTGTAGCCAGACTTTAGCCCATTCTACTCACCAACCACCAGAGTCTGCTTTGCTGCCTGGTAAGAAATGATCCCATGTCTGTGGGGAAGAAGCAGAAACGCAGGGGTTAAATCACTCTCGAGTTGTCATGGCCAGCAGTGGTCCAGGAGTGAACACAGTGCCCCCAACCCACCCCAGGCTCTGCAGCCCCATCACAACACCTGACAACCCAGAAATAAACCAACCATGGGGACGCTATCGGCCCAGCCTGACCCCTATCTACAAAGGCCCTCTGAGCAGTGGTCTGATCTCTCATGAAATGCTATGGCAGGAGTCAGGGAAAATGTGTGCCCATCTTCCTAACCAGGTCAGTGCCTAAGCATCTCCCTTGCACTGAATAGTGCGGTGAGTATGAGCACGTACGTGTTGCCAATTCAGGTGCCTTTGTATTTGCTGCACATGAGCACATTTCTCACAAGGGGTTGGTATGTGTACATAATGCTTCTTTATTCCTTTTTCATCCCCTTCTGCTTCTTTCCCTTCCTCTCCTTCTGTCTCTTGATCCCCTTCCCTTCTGGAAAAGTCCTATCTCTTGTCTCCTGTCATTTAGTTTTCATTTTGCTCTTTTGAAATCATTAGAACTTGCCTGCCTGGGTTCCCCATAAGTGTGAAAAGCTCTAGGAGTTCAGGGGTCCACAGCCAGCCTACCTTTGGAGTCCCCTGCCATGTCTCACACAATCACCACAAGGTTATTACCCAGCACCACGCCAGCACCAGTCCAACCCGCCATTTTCAAACGAGCGTCCAGACAGACCCACGCTTAGCTCAGGGTAGGTGCAGACTGTCTCCGGACATTCCCTTCTCGGCTTCATCAGCCTCTGGGGTCTGGGCAGTGGTACCACATGGCACAGGGTTAAGCCCAAGGGCTCCAAGTAAGATAATGCCAAACTTGCTATCTACTTTGTCTGAATAAATAATTCACCTTCTTAAACCTACATTTCTCTTACCTATAAAGTTGGAAATACACATGTCTCATCAGTTGTTGTAAGCCAGATACACAAAACACGTTCAAAACACATTCACTGCTGTGCTCCACCATAAATATTAATTTTCATTTTTGTGATTGTTACAAATATTAATCAGAATCAGCATTTTACTCCATGACCAAATTTGTTCTCCTTCTTCACTGCTGAACGTTAGCTGCATATGATTTCCAACTACTTAATTCACTGCCATTGGGAATTTAAACTTTAATTTAGATAAAGGTCTATTTCCCTCTTTCATATAAAAAGAAAATAAACAAACAGATGCAAAACATATTTTTTAATATCTTGGCTATTTACTTTCTGATTTATGGTATCCAGTGCTGTGCTTAAAGTTTTTATTCCATTTCTTGTTTTGTTAGCTAAAGTAGTATATCTTCTTAAAATTTCCCTTGGTAATTACTTTCGGTGCTTACCAAGTCCAGAAAACGAAGACACAGGCCTCGCAAGGAAAATATCACCTCCCACAGCCAGCAGGTCCAGGTCTCCCAGGGCTTAACCTCCCGCTCTGTCTTCTGTTTTCTAGGCACCTCAATGGTTCCTCCCAGGGCCTCGGAGCTAACACAACACGCTGCAGCCCTAATGTCTACTTAAGCAAACTGAATGTGGTCATCCCAGAAGATGACTCCGTTGTCATAGAAACTCTTTTGATACTTAGGTCAAGGAGAAGAGGGGGAAAACTTGGCAGCAAACGCTACATCCTAAAATAAAGTTGTGAGAGGAATGACACACTGACAAACAAGGGATCGATTGGCTCCAGTGTGGAGGGACACCTGGGAAGGCAACGAGGCCCCACAGCAGTTCTACCTGAGCACAGCAGACAGGGGCAGGGAGCTGAGCCACGGACTCAGGAGCAGGAGATTGTCTGAGCCATCACCTGACAGATACGGGAACAGAAGCTAAGGTAGGTAAAGTAAGTCACACGAGAGCACCTGGAAGCATGCAGCACCCAACCCATTGGCATCAACACAGCACCCAGCCTGTCAGCATGGCACACCGGGCTTTCTACAGATGAGGACCCACCAGCTGACCTATATGTCCAACCAGACAGCCAGGTCCAAACAGGCACACACTAAACAAGTCGCTGCATCTGGGCCAGCAACTGCCAGTGATTTCCAGATGAGTGAGACATCCCTGGTACCCTCGTAGAGTTTACTATTCTATAAAGGATACATGCACATGCACACAATTAAATACAGCCGAATGCAACATCATCAGAAAACTACAGAGAAAAAATTTTCAGAGGAATTAAAACATTTTGTGAGGCCCAGGTGATGTTTTATAGCTTTGTTTGTTTAGTTTGCACAGTACTGGGAACTGAACCCAGGGCCTCACATTACTGAGTTACATTCTAGTGCTTTTATTTTTTTCAAACAAGGTCTTGCTATGTACCCCACGCTGTCCTTGAACTTGAGATTCTCCTGCCTCAGCTTCCCATGTAGCTGGGATGACAGACCTTCACCACCAGGCCCTGCTTACTTCTGCGGCAGGAATCTGTGAGGCAGCACGTGGAAAAGGAAGTCAGAGGAAGAAAAGCAATAGAGACTATAGCTTGTGTTTATGAGTTGGTTAATCTGTTTGGGATGCTTCTTAAGGAAGAAGGTCTGGACAGGAAGAGCTATTTCCATGTTCTCTTCGATAATTTCTCAGTTTGAAACCTTCGGTGTATGTATTTTGGAAGCAGTAAAACACTTGAAATATTTGAAAATTCCTTGAATGCAACAGATGTTTGCTTAAGAAAAATGTGCCTGTCTCCAAGTATGAAGCCCCCTAAGTTTCTTCAGAAACACCCACTGTTGGTTTAGAGAAAAAGCCACCCCAGACCACCTTACTGCCTCTCCAGCAGGGGCGCCATGACCGGAAGTCATGCCCTCGGCTCTAGCTGAGCCCGGAAGTGGTGCTGCCATCTCGCCTCTTGTAGTGAAAACATGTTACACCACAGAGCTGCTGAGCCTGGCGCCAGAACAGAAGCGGAGCTGAAGGCCACTGCTCCCTCACAAGGCCACCACT
The DNA here is from genome assembly GCA_004026965.1 of Petromus typicus. Classification (NCBI taxonomy): domain Eukaryota; kingdom Metazoa; phylum Chordata; class Mammalia; order Rodentia; family Petromuridae; genus Petromus; species Petromus typicus. Next base: position 71,647 of record PVIR01003524.1, read on the forward strand.
GAGTACTGATCGTCCCACATGGACAGAGAGGGCACCGGTGCTAAGCGTTGCTAATCTCTATCTCACATAGTTTCCAAGTAATTGTAAGACTAGGTTGCTCTCAGTATGATGCCTCTTATATCCTCGCCTTGACATAAAATTGAGTTATATGTCACTAAAAATCCCTCTTCCTGTTCAGGGGAGGACTGTGCTTTTATGCCCCATGGAAATCATGCTCACTCGGTTGACTGATTTTGCCCACGAGAAGTGAGCTGCAGTGAGCTGTGTCACTCCTGCAGGGGCCTTTAAAGCTGGTGCACACCTGACCAGTCTCTCTGTACTCTGAAGCCGATGTTGCTCCAGTCCCAGGTCCACTGGACACCTGGGTCCTGGAGGGACAGCTGTGTAATGTGGAGAAGAGACCATCTCTGCGTGATGGAGACATGGAGAGAGAGGAAAGTAAGCCACTCCCACCTTAAACCATTCAGATTTCAGAGACGTTGCTACTAAAGAATACCCTAACTCACGCTGACTGACAGTGTAACAATTTCATCATGGTCATTGTCACAGTCATAGCTATTATTCATATTGATTGCCTTTGCAGTCTTCTTTCACTTCCAGGGCTCCTAGCAAAGACAACAGGAGATCCAGAAAGCAAGAGACTCGAGCTCTGCTGTGTGTTGTCTAGCCCTCCGTCCTCTCCTGTTCCATCAGTCATGTGAGCTGACCCCGATCTCACTACCCAGCACTCACAGGGCCACCAGCTTTGGAGAAATGAAAATACCCCATCATTCCCGTTTATGCTAAAATGTCTTTCTTCTCTCGAGGGGGAATGGAACCACAATTTTATTCAGATGTCTTTGAGATGTGTCACATATACCCAGTTAGTTCTACTGTATCATCTTTCTCTAAAGCCATCACCCTTTTGTATAGTAGGAAAAGCATGACCACTTTTCCGATCCTGAAAATACAGCCTGATTCAATGATGAAAAACTCAAGTTAGCAAACTAGAACCTGAAAGATCACCATCTGTGAAAACAAAGTTTTGTTAACTATATACCTTTAGGAGGAGTAATTGGAAAATATAGTGAATATTTAAAAATTTTAAATGTATTACAGTAAAAAATGCATTGCCATTAATGTCTTTCAAAACCCTTTCCTCACTCCCATCACACTTACACCATCACTCTTGCCACTTTCCGAAGCAGCGCTGCAAGTCCTTTCCTTGAGGTCTTCGGTGTGCTGTTGTGGGCGCCGACTGTCCTGGGTGGATTCAAAGTGTTTATCGCAGTTTAACGATAGGAAAGAGCAAGTAGTCCTGCCGTGCCAGATGTGCCAGATGTGGTGAGTAAGGGTGGGGGGCTTCACCGTGGTGTTTTCAGGAGGCTCCTTTTTGCTAGCTGGAGTGCGGCAGCCGTGTTCTCTGTGCTTTTGAAGGCACGTCCTGAAGACACTCAAGACTTTGCACTGCTTCAGAAAGGGGCAAACAATTCCATATGTGTGTTCACAGTACGGAGTGTAAGGGGTTAATATCCACCCCTTTTTTACTAGAGAACACCTTTCCAGGTTTTCATTAGTACACATTTACACTACATGATGATCATATTTTTCTGTTGGGGAGTTGGTTCACACACACCTCTCAGTTCCTTTTCCATCTCCTCTCCTTTCCCCTTCTTCCACCCCTTCATTCCTTCCCTCAGATCTCTCCCAACCATCTGTTTTATTTTGTTCTTTATGTTTTTAGTTTCTCACACAAGAGAAACCACTGATTTCACTTAATACGATGGTACCTATTTCCTACGTGACTCAACTTTGTCCTTCTTTATGGCAGACTAGGACGGCATTATGTATCATCACCACCTTTTCTTTATCTGTTCATGTGTTGGTGGACTCGTGGCTGCTTCCAAGATTTAGCTATTGCTAGTTGCACTGCTGTAAACATGGGTATGCAAGGAACATTGTAGTATAATGTCTTTAATTCTGTTGGGAATATATATAGAAAAGGAACAGCTGGGTCAAATGTAATTTCTAGTTTTAGGCTTTTGAGGAATCTCCATCTCATTTCCATAGTAGTTGTACTAATTTACATTCCTGCGAACAATGCAGAAGGATGGAAGTGAATAGTTATAATAGATTACATCTAGCTTATAAAGCCTAAAACATTTCCTATTAGCTGTTTGTTAGAAAAACAGTTTGCTGGTGATTGATGCAAAACATTGCCCAGTGGCCGCAGGTTCTTGCTCCTGTCCACAGTTCAGTTGCCATAGATGGGCACCGAGCTGATCCCAACAAAAGCTCTTTCCCGGGAGTGTGCTGTGAGCACTCAGTGCTGAAGTTCTCAGCTAGTGATGCTCATGTTCTGGGTTCCCCTTGTCTGCTCACAATCTGGTCTTTCCCCTGTGATGCACAGACCCCACCGAGGGCCACTGTGTAGCCCTTAACCACAGGACCACTTTTCTCCAAGTTCATCCCTTGGCAAACTCCCCCAACAAAATCTTAAATCACCTCTATACTCTATATCAGGGGCATGCTGTATATTCTTATTTTCATTATCTTTTATGTGTATTTATTAATATGTTTGCAATGCATAATGAATATATTTGTCATGTGGAATTGGTGCATGTGTATATCACACCATAATCATTTTGTCTTCTCCTTCTTGCAGAGAGATTGGCCATCACCAAGAACTCACAAAACAGGGTGGAGAGACCTTGCTACATTATTGGTGGGAATGTACACTAGTATACCTACTATGGAAATCATTGTGGAGATTCCTAAATGTGGGAGCCAGGGTAAGAGGACCCAGCCAGAATCCTCGTGGCAAGCTCCAGTTCTCTCTGAGTTCCACAGCAAAAGGATTAACAAATAAGAAACAACAAAATTGGAACCTTGAGAAAAAGGCCGAGCCCAGGCTCAAATCTTGCTACTGTGAGTAACAGTAGCAAAAGGCTAAATACCTCAGCAGCAGAAGGGCCACGCCTGGAGCTCAGTGCACCTTTATTTGGTCCCAAGCCTTCACCCTCATAATCTTAGCATGCATAAAACAGGGTAGTCCCAAGCCTTCACATCCAAAATCCTAGCATGCATAAGATAGGATATTTATCCACAATAATCCCTGTAGTTGAAGAACCCATAGGGCCGGGAAGACATCCTTAAATCTGAGTAAGTCCAAGTAAGTAAGTGTTAAGGCCAATAATCCTAGGGCAGTAATCCTTGTAGTTTAAGATCCCTCAAGGTGGGACAAATGTCCACAATAACCTGGGTGATTGTTCCTGTAAGGTAGGGAAGATATCCATAAGTCTAAGTAAGTCGTAAGTCTGAGTAAGTCATCTGCAGTTCCTGACACTCTAAAAGAAAATAAAACTAGAAATTCCATTTGACCCAGCTGTCCCTTTTTTAGGTATCTTCCTGAAGCAGTTGTAGACACCGTATTACAGTGATGCACACACACAAATGTTTATGACAGTACAATTCATAATAGCTAAGTCTTGGAGGCAACTTTCATGTCCATCAACAGATGATAAAGAAAATGTGACATATCCACAATGGAGCACTACTCTACCACAAAGAAGGATAAAAAAATTATTTGTAGGAAAATGGATGCATCTTGAGACCTTAGTGCTAAGTGAAATAAGGCAGTCCCAGGATAAGTAACACTTGAGCTTTCTTGTATGAGAAACCCAACATACAATTAATTTAAAAAGCAAAATAAAAGGTAAATTATAAGGCATGAGGAAGTAGACTTTGTGCTGTAATCTTCCTGGGAAATGAAGGTGGAGAGGAGGGCTACGGTCAGGCTTTCCTTCTACTTAAGCACACTGTGATGGCAAGTTTCACATAGGTCAAATAATTTATACAGAAATAGCCTTCCAGACCAGAAATGGAAAAAAGAGCAAAATCTCCCTTTGCCATCAGCATCCTCTAATGACCTTCCTCTCTCTAAGAGTTTATTTCAAAGGAGACAAGAGGGGCACATAGCTGCCCATCTGCCACTACCCCCCAAACGCCTCCAGCGATGTGAATATTTCCACTTTGCTCTTCTAGTGTTCTCAGCATATCGAGCACTGAAATTCCGTGGCCAAACCCTCTGTTCTAGGCTAGATGGCGGGAATATGAGAATGTAAAACTTTAGTGTATTAATTTCTCTCAAATGTGAGCTTGAAGATATTGTTTTATTGCATCTTTGAAAAGCTCTCGTTAGGGAGAGGTTAACATTTTTCCTTCTCTTTTCATTTCTGCCAAAATGCATGATAGATGTAGCCCTTGGGCTCTCTGGGAGAAGGTTATATATACTGAAACGTGACAGCAAAGAAACATCAGAAACATTCATAGAATATTACTGACAAATTATTCACAGGATCAGATCCATCCAGAGAGACCAAATGTCCATGAAAAACAGAGAAGAAACCAAGTATGGAGACCTTCTCCCCTGCTTTTAAACCTCCTGCTCATGCTGCTGGGCCCTCCCCAGCAGACACGGATGAGGCATTTGAAAATAGACTGCCATTGTCAGAGTAAGTGCATGATTCTTACCTACAGTCCTCCTGTCTTTGAAGTGAAGTGGCTTGACAGACTGCAATGAGGTCACTCAGAATGAGGCAGGGTGCCTGGGAGTAAGAGAAGGGCCCCCAGGCCAATGACCCTGGTCTTGCTCTGGGCCCTGCTGGGTGCTCTTGTGAGAGTCTGCTCATGGCCTCTCAGGCTTGCTTCATCATGGGCCTCTGGCCTTGAGGGACTGGAGCCTCCTCTTGGTGTTTGATTACCCCCCCCCCCAACCACATTGGTTTATACTGTGGCTTTGCCACAGGCAAAAATAGCAGTCCAACCACCTGCCCTTCCAAAAACAAAACCAAAATTTATTGCTTGAACTAAAAGGACACTTGCTTTGCCAGGAATACCAAACATCAGAAAAGCCAGACTCCAGTTGTCAGACTGTCCGAGTCAGACTGCACACCCTCTCCCCTCACCTTTCCATGTGACGGTGCAGATCCACCCTGGTTCCCAGACCTGACCCTGCACAAAGGGCTCGAGACCCACGTGATTCAGAGTGCAGGGACTGCTCAGACTCTTCTCTGTGCCCATTTTCAGTGTTCCCCTGGCTGAGAGGCTGTAACACACACTGATGTCTGCTCCCGTGTACAGCGGTCACTCTAAAATTATTCTGACCAGTGCTGTCCAGCTGGAAAGAGACAATAAAGTGAAATATTTACCAGACTTCAAGCCATGGGGAGAATCTGGGACTGGTGATCATTTTAACTGGCACCTGCTCCTGGCCTATGCTGTGGTATGTGTCTAGATGGCCTCCCAAACCCTCACGCAGAGGAGGTGGGACTTTCTTTTTCACAAATAGCTGAACCTGGAGTGTGTGGTGCTGGGATGAAGCGTGTGTGATTACTAGACCACTACTTGTGAGTGAGAGGTTTAGCCTCACCCTAATCCTAGTAGCCTGGATGGAGTGAAGAGGCTGAAAGACACAGAGAAGCCTCTCTCCCTTGTTGCTGTTGCCACAGCGTGAGCACCACGAACCACCTGTCCTGCTGCTTTTTCAGACTTGTGTGCGCCACACTGTTTCTCCTCCGCTGCCTGCCTGCCATCCCTCCTCAGAGTCTGAAACCTCCACGAACTGGAAACCAAATAAACCCCCTTGCTTCTAGCTTTGAGTGTCGGGTATTTTGTGTCAGTGATGGGAAAAAAGTAACACACAGGGCGTGACTTGAGGAAGCAGCACTATCTGGAGCCTGAGGAGAGAGAGGGTACCAATATGTCTGCTTCATGGCTTTTGCAAAACATTCTTAAAGTTTCTTTAGCATAGAATTCACGCCATCTCCATAGTCAATGACAAAGCGCCTCTTTTCTCCCGGAAAGAGCAGAGCGGCAATGTCGTACTGTGTTAAATAACAACCATGGTGTGAGCATCACAGGTTTGCAACATTCCCCCAGGACTGCCACACCTAGCAACCATGGGGGAAGACTTCATTTTACCCACAGAAAGAACGAAAAGTTGAGATCGTCAGTGCAGGAGAATGGGATGGGGAAGGTGACCAGCAGACCCCAGGGACAGGACTGAAGTTGGGATGAGGGAGAAGCCAGAGCCCACAAGGAGAGACGTCACATGCCAGATCGCGTCACTCAACCAGAGCAACCCAGGAGACAGCAGGAGGCCAGGAAGTGAATTCCACAAGCTCCCACAGCAGTCAAGGTGCAAAAGCAACCACACGCCACACGCACCTCCCTGCCACGCACGACATCCCCTCGGTGGGGACCAGGGTGCTACATCCTCCAAGAAGAGACAAGCAGTACTCAAGTTCAGGAAATGTGAGAAGTGGGGTAAAAATGCACAGTCCATTGGAAGAGGCTATGACTGACACTGCTGAGCATTAATAAGCACCTTTGCTTGTTATTACACCGTGAAGAATCTGGAACCCATCGATAATCGGACGACAAGTATTTGATGGATCAGTAGCCTGGGAACAGTTGTCTTTAATCAAGGAACACCAGGAAGTAGTCAGTCCTCAAATAAAAGACTCTCTAGATAATGCAGATGAGCAGACAGATGGGGGCACTTGACTTAGGTCCCCACATAAGGAGAGGGGAAACTGAGTCAGGAGGGCAACGCAAGGGAGTGAAGGCGTTGCCGATTCCTTGACAATCAAAACAACAGCTGCTCATTTTTTCTGACTGTGTAAATAATTTAATAAATACCACCAATAGTTCAACTCAGGACTCTGTTAGATCCTCGAGTGTGAGACTCAGGAACAAAGATAAATAAGTGGTGGCCCGTGCCCTGGTCTGAATGCGCTGTGGTGGCATCAAAGGCCTTCCAAGACACGACTCTGTCTTGGAACGAATCAGTGCCCTTAGGAAAGAGATTCCGGGAGCGGTTTTCTCTCTCACTTCTCTGTTCTTTCACCCTCTGAGGACACAGAGTCCTCACTCTCTGGAGATGGAAGCACCAAGTTGTCATAGAACAGGTCAGGGTCCCACCAGACACCCGGCCTCCTGGACCTTGATCCTGGATGTTCCTGCTTCTACAACTGTGCAAAGTAAATATTTGCTTCTTGTGAAAGCACCAGAACAGCCCTGCATTCAACACGTTTCCAAGCTGAGGAGACACATATAACCCAGCAGAAAGCATCGAGATTCTTTTTCTATCAGAAAGGGACATGTGAAAAGTTAAGTGTAGAACATCATTCTCCCTCCTTTTGGGGCAATGACTGAATTAGATTTGTTTCACCCACTACACACATTTCTGTTATAGTTTCCATAGGCACTGAGAATATGTGTTGGGAGATAAATTATCATCCAACTCAAAAATCTGAGTGTGTGAAGGAAGCACTAATATTTGTGAGCCCCAGAGGCCCCAGGAAAGGGCTCCAATAGAGCAAACCTAAAGAAAGGTGAGTGACATGTCACTCAGACCGCGATATCTGGGCCATCTCAGGGGTCACTGTAGGAAAGAAGGGGAGAGTCCAGGAGAGGGAAAGCCCGCTCTCTTTTAGCTCACCTCTGAAAGTGTCTTTTAGTCCCCAAGCAAGCTTTTCCTTTTCTCCCCACTCTCCAGCAGTCCCCTCTGGAGTCCTTACTATGCCTGCTTCTTGCTGGACAGCAGAGGCTCCAGTGGGAGGACCTCCCTTGCCCTGCAGAGTGAAGCTCTATTGGGGTTTATTAGAAAGGACGATGGGTCTTTCAGCTTTTGTCCTACTCTTTCCTTTTTCCCCATCAGAATTGCTTTTATAAAAAAATCCCTGAATTATAGGCCACAAGAAACATGTGAGCCACATAAAGTCTCAGACCACGCTTGGCGGGGGGACGCACACTGTATATGTACATGAGACCCTCACTGCTGCACGGAGCACAGCAGGGGCATGGTCCCACCGCTCCCAGCACACCTGGATCTGACATGAGCTGTACGGGGCCAACGACCCAAGCCAGTCAGCCTGTGATCCTCTTCCTGCTGTCGTCCACCAACTCTGCATCCGAGCTGAAACCTTCTAACTCGCCAGCCCTCAGGAGACGGTGGGAGAGTTGCCTGCACCTGGCCCGAGTCTGAGCTCCTACCAACCCCCTGGGAGCATGGCTAATAGGACACCAGCACCCTTGCAGACTGTTCTCACTGAGCATATCAGAGAGTCTTTTCAACAGCTGACTGTGAATATTGAGATGAAACACTGTCCACATCGATTCAGCATCTGGAATAACATTTTAGAGCCAAGTAGGCTGGAGAGTGCATTTTCCAGGGGTTTTCAAGCTTTCTTAACAGTGATCTCTCTTTGTTTCCTTCAGAAAATCCTAGCAGATGTTCATGAATTAAAACCAACGGCCATGGGTTGGGGGGAGAGATGATCTTGCTTCGTTCAGGTTCCTAAGGCATCTCCACAGGCCATGAGACCGAGCCTGGAGGTCACCGCTCCAGCTCAGCTGCCTCCAGATAAAAGAAGTTTAACAGCCCATCTTATCTGCTAAATATCACAAACAATTTGCCCAAGGACAGACAGTGACAGAACCTAGGTCTCCTTGCTCCAAAACCAATGCTCTTCCTAATGCATCAGACCAAGGCATTGATTCCAACCCCTGTTTCATGCTACAGACAGTGTCCTAGTTACACAGCCAAAGACAAAGCAAGATTGAGCACTTGTGTGAAAATAGGCGAGGTCTTATTTCTGGTGGTGATAGTCAGAGACTGAGATGAACTTCACAGAATCAAAGGACAATCAGATAATGCCAGAGCTAAGATATTGCAAACCTAAAAAGGTTGAAGGAACAGTAATATTCAGCCACTCAAACTACACCCCCATATAGAGACTCTGACCTTGAACAATTAATCCTTAGAAAATCCACCGTCCCTTAGATTTACAACACATACTTGGTAGGACCGGCAAGTGAGTGGATGTTTTTCAAAACAAAGTAATGAAAGCCCAGTGTTTACTGTACTAACGTGGGCTCTTCTCTGCCCAGAATTTTCTGAATTTTAATAATAACCAGCGTCAATGTTTAATTTAAAGTTAGAGCACACTGGTTAAGAAATTTCTAAAAATAATCTGCTTCATATTGATGGCTTTGGCTTTGTTGACTCATAAAATGTCAGGGTTGGAGGAAAATAACGAACAGAAGCTTCAGCTGTGATTGTACCTTTAATTATTGATGCTCTGTTCTTAGTCTTCAGACCCCGCAGCTAAGGCTCAACGTGCCAGCACAGGCCACGTGAGAAGCTGAGCATGAATGAGGGGGGCTCCCTCTCAACTGTGCTGGGTTTCTGGATGTGACAGTGACACTGCCTTCTGGGAAGAGCTGGCATCCTGAGTTCTCCAACCACACGGTCAGAAGAAGGACAGGGAAGGACGTGATTGCAGATCTGGAAGCCGGGAAAATTGAGCAGGGGCCTGTGCTCTGTGCAGGACACATATGGAGGTCTGTGCCCGTGTGTGGGTGAGAAGTTTCCAAACGCTTTCTCTGGGTTACAAGTGCCTACAGCTGGGAGGGGCGGGGCGTCTCTGGTGAGCTGGATCACTTACCAGGTTAAAGATCAGCAAGACTGAGGTCTTGTCCTGATTTTGCTTTATCCCAGCCCTCCATGCCTGGGCTGCCTGGCCTCCCGGAGAGCCCAGCCTGCTCTGCACCTGACAGACCTAGAACTGACCCCTGGCCATGAGTTCTCAATTCCCGAGCACCAGACTCCAGGCCTGGTGTTGGCCTTTCTCAGCACACCCCTTCACCCTACCTTGACCTGTTCCCCAGTAACTGCTAGTCAGTGGATGGACCTGGACTGGGGTACATAAAGTGAAGGGCCAGACCAGTTACAGAAATCACAAATTCAAGCTCGACCTCTATTTCCCTTGGGCAGGAGGGGCTAAGAGGACACATGTGCCCCTGAGTCATGAACTGCTCATGACGGCAGGAGTAAGTCAGCGCTCAAGGTTACAGGTGTTTGATTTTTCACCTCCAGTTCCTTTTCTAAAGTTGATCACTTTCTGACATTGGCACACAGCAAGAACACAAAGTCAATGTGTATCTACGCACTGGCTGCCCCCACGGGATCCGACTTAGGGTACCCGGTAGGCAGCAGGGCCTTTAGCCATCTCGAGAACAGCTTCAGAAGCACCTGCCGCCAGACGTCCCTCTCATTCCGCTCACCCAGTAGCCCAGCCAGGGCCCACCATGGAGCGGGTGGCAGCGCAGTGCTGCTGGGTCCAGGTCCGCTCTTCCCAGCACTGGCACTGGCCACACACATGCCGCATCACTTCCCACCAAGAGAACAGTGTGATCTGAGCTGCCCTTCGTGCTCCCTACTACTCCTCTACTCTCTTCTACTCCTCAGTTAACTCACCCTGTGGCCTGTGTGCTTTGGGCCTCAGAGCCCTGTACCTGAAGCAGCCAGCTGGGGAGCGGGAGGGGTGGGTGGGTAACAGCAGCCCCAGGTGCTGGTTCTCCAACCACACGGTCAGGAGAAGGACAGGGAAGGACATGATCCCCTTCAGGACACAAGGAAGGTGACGGGAAGAAGGGATCCAGGAAGGACAAAATGGCCAAATCTAGAAAAAACATAGAAGGTATCTTTTATTCTCTGTGTGTCTGAATCATGTTATGGATGAACTTTAGGCACATAACAAATACAGACAATATAAGCTTTTTGAGTTTTGAAAAGCATCGTTGTCTACAGGACACCACCCTGCACTGGTGCACTCGGCCTCCTGGTGGGCCATCTTCTCCCAGAGGTGCTCACCTCTCTCGCTGAGCCTCACCTCGGGGAAAGGTTGGTGGTTTCTTCAGGCCCGAGTTAAAAGCAGTCTGCTCTGCGGGCCTTGCAAGAGTTGTGCTCGCTTGGACCCCACAGTGTCATCCACAGTCCAAGGGATTCGACATTGCTGACCCTGCTGTGAGCTCTGCCCAGGCAACGCACCCGTCACCTGTCACGACTGACAGATGATGTGGGCCACCAAGTGCTGGTGACAGTTTCTACCTGGATTTTTTCTCTCACTCCAGTGCCCAAGCTCCTCCTCCCCACCCCCATTTCACCCAGAGCATTCCTTCTTGAATCCAGCACAAAATACACACTCAAGACACACTGCAGTTATTGCAGCAGCCTGAAGAAATAGAGGAGAGGGCAAAAGAGGCTCCAGCTTTGTGTCCTTGGAAAACTGTGTCCACCTCCAGCCCTTGGTTTACTGTCTGTACAGTCCGAGCACTAACATAAGCAGGGGACCTGTTCCTCTTTTAAGAAGAGTCAGAGCTGTTCAGCCTCTGCCTGTCCAGAGCCTGCCTGATATATTAAAAAGTCCATAAAACTCATGCGTTTCTCTTTTAGGGAGGCAAAGATTTAATGTGTGAAATAATATTGAGCAATAACTTACTGGGAAATTACTTTTGCTAAACTTGACAGTGTTTTTATTTCATAATTCAACCCAATTCCCTTCAAATTTCTAATCCTAGGGCCAGATTTCAAATCCTTAGAGCCTCTGTCTTCACCCAGTGCCCCAAATAATAGGTCCAGCATTTTGACAGTTTTTATCTACCTAGGTAGTTTTTATCACCAATGCTGCTTTTTTTGGTTTAGTTATTTTTAAAGACAAACATTTTTCTCCAACAGGTAAGGACTATTTTTCTCCTTTCATTTTCTTCGGTGTTTCTTTTTTAATACATACGTTCGATTTAATAAGCAAATTGTAGATGAGGTTTTCCTCTCAGAATGCGTTGAATTAAATTAGTGACACATGACCCCACTGCACGTTAAGTATCACGGGGGAACTTTGTAAATGACCTTGGCCAAAGTCTCAGCCTAGATAAATTAAATCAACACCCCGGGGGATTTAATCCAGGTTCACTGGTGATTCTGATTTGCAGCCCGAATAGAGATCTCAAAACTGAGCACGAGTCGGTTTCCATGGCATCCGGTCGCGCACCGTCTCCGCAGATCCTCCTGGCCAGCAGTAGGTCCCCCCGCAGGTGGAGTCTAACACAGAGCTCTCTGAGGACCCAAGGCCTGGGGCGCGTCCAGCTGCTGCGATCAAGGGCCCAGAGGAGCGGTTAGAGAGGGCTCCATGTTCCGGAAGCCTCCGCTCTAAAGCCGGCACACCTGGCAGAACCAGCTCTTCCCGCGCCCAGACTCAGAGCCCCTTTCCAAATCTCCTTCCCATTGTGACGTCGTGACTGCTGGAAACACAATCCCCTTGAAAACATCTCCTCTGCCCTCATCGTGACAAGGTTCCCCCACCTCCTCCTCTTGTTCCTTCTCTCCTTCCTCTGAAAGGAGACCGAAGAGTGGGCGGGCAGCGTGGCCGGTGGGCTGACCCCACATGCCACCGGGCTGTGCCTACTCCTCTCTGCGGTTGCAGCGTCCTGGAGCCCTCGTCACAGGCCTCCACAGTGCACGAGGTGAGCATCTTCTAGCCAAGGTGGACCTCACACCTTCCATGTCCTGCGGTAGTGCACTGACCTCTGCCGTGGAACCCCCCTGAGGTGCTGGGGGTTTGCAGGCCCCACTGCGTCGGCATGGGCATCTGGCCCGTGCTCACTAACAGGTCCAGGCTGCTTGGGTCTGGCAAGGAGCGGCCACCCTGCTGAGAGGGTCCCAAGGCAGCTCTGGTGGGAGGACCTGTCCCTGCACTGTCTTGGGATCCAAACTCAGCTCATCAAAGACCTCCACTGGGTGGGTAGACCAGACAGGCCTGCGAACCTTGCCCAGCCTGGGCACCAAGGCCACAGGGAAAAGGTTCAAGCACCAGGCCGACCGTCCAAAGGTTTCCTCTCACCCCTCATCTGTCAACCACTAGTAATGCTTGAAGAGCTCCACTGGGAAGGAGCATAGGCTCCTGGCTCAGCAGCAGAGTTCCTGCTGATAACCTGCCTGTCATTGGGGAGGAAAAGGGGGGAGGGTAGGAGAAGAAGGAGGGGAATGGAAGAGAGGGAAGTGAGAGAAGGTGAGGAAAGTGGGGCTTCAGCCTTGGCACAAGGTTGCAACTTCCAAGCTTATTTACCGTAGTCTTTTGGGGGAAGGTCTTCTGGCATTTGATTCATGGCCAGATGCAAACACTTAACCCTGAACTGCAGAGGATCAGAGTGGCTATACAAAGTGAGAGGTGGTAGAAACTGAGAGTTCAGAAATAGCCACAGAGTAATCTGGTGGGGCCCAAGCATCTAGGATCATTTGAGGTACCTAGTGGAGCCAGCTGAGTGAGAGGCCAGAAACAAAACAATGTGTCATAGACCCCATTAATATGAAAGCAGCCCGGCCAGGCAGAGCCAGACTCACACTGGCATAGCTCAGGGACCATCTCAGACCTGGGACCCCGCTGTGCACTTGCAGAAGCCACGCGGCGCCCCTGGGGAGGCCGCGTGGTTGACCAGCTGGCTACAGTGGGTGTGAGGGGTTTAGAAGACATAGAGCCCTGGGCTCACGTCCCTCTGAGTTAATTCAAAATGAGAAAGTAGAAGCGTCAGAAAACAGTGCAACATTCTTATTGCACAACCGAGTAGTGTTATCTTGCAGGAATACCAAAGGGGTTTTAAATAAATGTGAGAATAGAAAACATCAGGAGAACTCAAATAATCTATTGTCACATAGATTGAGATCTCAATACTGAATATTTTAAACATGTGCAAGGTAACTCATCATGTAATTAACTCTAAACTTCTATCCTCAAAGCTAAAATGTTTTTAATAAAGTAATTTTGCTTTCACTGGAATTGTGACTACAGAATATTGTGAAACTTGCTCTTGAAGAGGAAATATGATTTTGAAGATATCAGTGAAGTAGGCACATGTGCAGTGCTGAGCTGGAAATCTTGCATAAATTAGAAGACTACAAGTCACAGGAGAAGCGTAATTTATAAACTGTTATTCTAATCTCAGTACCAGCACCACTCAGGGTTCAGAACTAGCAATGACCCTCAAAGGAGAATCCCGCTGTACCCAAAGGAGTTTAAAGATGTCCGGATTTTTAAAAATTGTTTTTTGACACAAATAAGGAGAAAATTTCCCTTTTCTGAGGCTCCATTTCAATGGAAGCAGAAATTGTCATGGGAGTCCTTTAAATAATGACCAGTGAGAACTTGGTTTGCTGGCACAGCACACCACGTTAGCTCTGGCCCTCCGAGCCCTGCGAGGGGGCCCGTCGCGCAGAGACCCGCACGGCTGGGGAAACCTGCTGTGCCCAGCAGCCGCGGCCAGCAGCAGGGAGCCACGACTCCAGCCAGCCCGGGGTGCTTGTCTGTGTGGACGGGCATCAGGACTTTGCCAGCTCTTCCCGCCGGTGTGTAAGTGGCACATCTGACCCAGAGTGCACAGGGAGGCTGGGCATTGGGTGACAGGGCCTCTGTCCCCGAGAGAGGAGGGCAGCTTCCCTGTTGCCCTCTGCTGATGCTACAGTTTGTGAGTGCTTGGGCGGGTGACTGCCCACTCTGGGAAGCCATCATTCCATCTTGACCCTCCAGTGGCCTGCAGCAGGGAGGCCTCGGCCGGCAAAGCCCGAGCCAAGGATGAGGACCAGAAAACCTTCAAACTCCGAGGAGCTCAAATGAACACCTCTCAGGAAAGTAATTTTCCAAATTAAATAGTTATCTCCCAGTTTTCGCTCTGTATCAGCCACAGGCCATGGGAATATGTGTCAGAACAGAAGGAAACTTACAGTGACCCTTGTGAGCGGCAGAAAACTATTCGTTGCTTCCTAAGACGGTGTCAGCCCAGTGCGCTGCACGCAGATGTGGGGGGCTAGGGGTGTGTGGGGCGCCCTGTGGCAGAGCAGCCCAGGGGGGGACCCTGAGGAGGCTGCTCCACCGCCAGCCTCACCTTCCCCGGGCCCTGAGATGCCTCAGAGATGGCGAGGGAGGCGTCCAGGGAGCACCGCCCCTCACGGAGAGCGTGGGAGGCAGGGAACACCAAGGCGGAGCCTGGGCCCTTTCGGGGACCTCAGTGTTTCCAACAAGGGGGGAGTCGGAAGTGGTCTCGTGGGAGGTGCCCCCCGCCGTGTGCACACAACACACGCACCCGGGGGGGGGGGAAGGTGAGATGTATGAGTGTCCTGCAACCAACTTAAGACATCCGTTCATCGGCCTAAAACAAAATGCTTTCGTCGTCTCCCAGTTCCAGAGGTCAGAGTCCAAAATGGGTTTCACTGGACTACAAAATCTAAGGCACCAGTACCGCGCTGTTCATCTGGGAGCGCGCGCCCATGTGGAGATGAGCTAGGAGCCGGGATCCATTTTCTAAGGATCGAAGGGCTGGGAAACCGCAGCCAGTGTCGGAGTTAGAGTCAGATCCATAGCGTGAAGCTCCCACTGCCTCCAGCTCATCTCCTCCCTGAGGGACTCAGCCTACGAGAAGCTCCTTGCTCCTGATGGTGGTATCTTGTACCAGCCTCCCCGCCTAGACCTCGCCTTAAGAATTTGCCTCTTGGGGCTGGGGATTTAGCTCAGTGGTTCCAGCGCCTGTCTTGCAAGCACAAGGCTCCGGGTTCAATCCCCAGTAACCATACACCATACTGGGTGTGGAGACTCATGCCCAGCAGCAGCCAGTACCATATACCACAGTGCCGGGCGTGGTGGCTCACGCCTGTAATCCCAGCACTCGGGAGACAGAGGCAGGAGGATTGCTGTGATGTGAGTTTGAGGCTGAGCTCAGGGCCAGCATGAACTACAAAGAGAGACCCTGTCTCAAAAAAACAAAAAAAACAACAACAGCAACAAAAAATTTTGCCTCTTTCAAGACTTTTACATCCACACTGTGGCTGAATCTAAGTCACCAGCAGGATGTCGCTGACCGCCAAGCTGCCGAGGGAAGCAGGGCAGCAAATCATCCTCAGAGATGCAGCAGCACGTGTCACATTAGCATGTGGCAAAGTCATAGGAAGGATGGGTTGTGTGACCTGTCTGCTTTTAATACCACTTCTTTAACTATAAATTTAAGCAATAAAAATGATAATACTGGTTGTATTTAACAGCAAGTTGACCACGTCCCTATAGATTCGAAGACAGTTCCTCAGGTGCACAAGCTGGCCACTGCCACCACGCCAGGTGGCCTTGGGGTGGTGGGTGCTCAGAGCTCTCAGCTCCCGAGCAGCCAGGGGGCAGCTCTGCCATCCTGGGCGGCCGCTCCACGTCTTCATCCCCAGTGAGCGACCTACGGGGTTAGAGCCCACGTTTGTAGGCGGCAGATAATTCACGTCTGAAGGTTACTCAGAGCTTCTGGTGTATTTTCTAGGTTGGAAGCTTTTCATCTCGCACAGCTCCCTCAAGGGGAAAAAGACCACTTAGATGCTCAGTGCTCCCTGAGGCACAGAGAACTGTGGGTTCTTTTCTGTGGTGGGACAAAGCAGTGGGGGCCCACAGAGGGTGGGCTCATGTCACA
>PVIR01003525.1:0-87850 GCA_004026965.1 Petromus typicus
CCTTCACTGAAGCCAAGTAGAATCACATCATCTTGCTCCCCCAGCCTCCAAATGGCCCTGAAATCGACTTGCACAGATTAGTGCTGCAAAGTTTGTAAACTGCTGAGGGACCGCAATATTTGGAGGGTAGTGAGGTTTATGGGTAGCTTCCAGTCTCAAAGCACAGGTCTAGAAATATATTATTTTGAGTGAGGATCTTCACTGAGCGTTCTCTGGAAGTTCAGTTATTTTTAAAATCTACTTTAAGCATTTGTTACTTTTATCTTATTTCCAAACGCAATGAGTGTAGTTACTTCTTTTTGCAGTTTGTTAATGATGCAAAGTCAATGACTGAGATGTACATCCTTCCTCTGGTCTGCATTTTATGATGTCAATGGACACCCGACCTGCAGTTCGTGGGCTGGGGGACCTGTGCTAACTACGTGGTTAGTGCAATAGCTCGGTCACTTCCATACCCAAAGGGCTCTTAATAGTATTGGATTACGGTGAAACACTCTGCTACCAGTTTCTACACTGAGGGAAGTCGGGCCGAAAGCATTCCAGGGAACCGGAGGCTGCTCGGGGAGCGACTGCTTGCAGGCATAATCGATTCAAGTCACATCTGGCTTGGAAGCAATAAATCCTGCTTAGGAGAATGTCAAAGCCAAACGCATGGCTGTGCTATGAAATTCCACCTCTGAGGATTATAAAACAGAGTGCACTGGGCGAGCACATCTCGCAAGGATATTGGGGATGTGAGAGACAGTGGGCTGCCCTGACTCCCACCCCGGAGAGCGAAGGCCCTGGAGCAGCTCCGGGGGCACCCTAGGCCCTAGGGTGATTATTCATTCCTAAGGTTTTCAGCCTCTGGTGTCTGGAAGAGGCGGAGCACCGCAATTTGCATTCCCTCTTTAGCCTGCAGGTCCCCAAACTCCATGAAGTATCCTATTCAGAGTGCACGTGTAACCTGATCTTGTGGCTTTTAGTCCTGAAAGCTCCGTCTAAACCCCAGCCTCGTAAGTGATTAGATTCAAACCAACACAGAGCAGCTCTTTCTGGGGGAGATTAATTCTTGGACTCACTTTGTGTGGCCCCGCATGCTAAGGGGGTCTGTGACAGCAAGTGTTACCCCACCTCCCATCGGCAGTTCTCCTCTCTCCCCAGACATCCTATTGTTGTTTGTTAAGAGGGAGCTCAGGCTGCGGCACATGGGAAGATGGCGTGGTTCCCGGTGTGGCTCCTCTTGGGGGCTGAGGGTCTCAGGCAGAGACCTGTGTGTGCCCCGCCCCTCTTCCTGCTCACAGCCTAGGAGGCCCATGCTCCACGTTCCGTGGCCCCCACCCGGCCTGAGCAGTGAGCAGACGGCTTCTTTGCCTAAAACTGCCTTGTCCTTGGACTTGAATAGGGAAGCCCCTTCTAAGACTGGTGGCTGATGCCTGTCTGTCAACCCAGTGATCTGGGAGGGGGGCGAAGAGGGAGGATGACCAGCTCGAGCCCAGCCCGAGGCAGCCTAGAGATTTGGTGAGACCCTGCCTCAGAATGGAACATAGAAAAAGGGCTGTGGATGTAGCTTAGTATAAATGTTCGAGATGAGAGAGAGAGAGAGAGAAAGAGAGAGAGAGAGAGGGAGGGAGGGAGAGGGAGGGAGGGAGAAGGAGAGGGAGAGAGGGATGAGTCACTCGTACAACCTTCCTATAGGTCTGTCTCTGGGAATGAAACGAAACAAGCAACTGCTTACAGTAATTGCACAGCTCACATTTCTAAGGAAGCCTGTGCTAAGGCCTGACACAAGTCACATGGAGGCGGAAGAGCAATGACACAGGCTTTGCCTTCTGGATCATCCCTTTTCCCTGCTCTTTCCTCCGCTTCCCTTTTCTTTTCGTCTTCCTCTGTCTTGTCTTTCCTTCTCCCTCTCTACTCCCCACCCAGCCTCTCCTCTTTCCCTCCTGTGTTCTCTTCCTCCTCCTCCCACCTCCTTCTCCTTCGATTGACAGAATAAGACTCTGTCGGTCACCGAATTGCCTTCTGCCGTCTTTATTTCCTCCTCTTTCTCCCCACCTTCCTCTCTGCTCATCTCCCTCCCTTTCGGTATTTGTGCTGAGAGCACCTTACCCCAAGCCCTGCAGCTCCCTTGCCAAGCAAGAGCAACTCAGGAGGGCAGGTGGTGGCAGAAGGCAGGCCTGGCACTCCGGAGGCAGGTGAGGACCCTGCCAGCATCCAGGATGGCATATGCTTTGGGTGGTTTTATCTAGCCAAGTCCCAGTACGTTGTGCTTTCTGACTGGTTTCTGCCTGAATCAGGCTGAGTTGACCTGAGTGGATCGCTCACCCTAGCTGTGTGGATACTCCCTCTTGGGGGACTCTTGAATGGACAGGGTGGTGACAGGTCGACATCGAGCCAGCTGGCTCTGGGGCACACCTTGGGAACCGGAAGTTCACACGGATCCCAGATGTGCACTGGTGTGATTCTCCTGTCACCAGCACTTTCTATTCCTGCAGACGCTTTGTGAAGTCAGTGCCTCGCTCAGGGTAGGACCCCAGCGCCATTATCAACAGCTCCCTGGCGCTGTCTGTAAATCTGGCTCTGTGGTTAGAGCTATGAGTCCGACTATGTTGACGGCTCTAGGAAATGTCTCATCCTCACTTTACACAAACCAGGGCACCAGCTGGTGTCCAACCCAGGAAGGTCATGGGCACTGGCTCTGTTGATGAGAAACAGCCCCACCGTGTGAGTTTTTCTTATTTCCTCCTGAATTATGACACTGTCATAGCAGAAGCACCAAGATACTGTCCAGCTTGTAGCAAGCAGAGAAGAAACTGATATTAGAACAATGGCAGACCGGCAAAGCTCTCACCCCAAGAACATCTGCGGGGATGTTTGAAAGTCCACCCTCAAATTGGACTTGCACCTGTCAGAGGTCACAGTAGGAAGAGGGACACAAGCAGACATGCAGGAACGTAATTCACCCAACGAAGAAGCCCTGATGATAAGCTGATAATTCAAAAGAGTCTCCGCTCACCCTCTGTTGCCCGTGTGCTGTGCCCCGCGGCCTTGTGCCTGGCAAAGGCAATGCTTCATTTCCGCACTATGATGCAAAACTATACAATCAGTAGGCTGGGCAGCCGCAGTTTCTTATGTCATTCTTGGAAGTCTACTTCCCTCTTCCACAGTGATTTTCATCTTTTCATGAAGTAAGAGTCCACCTGCAGGCATTGCTAGGCTTCCATGCGACCATCAGCTCCAGGGCGCTTCTGGAACCTCCTCCCTGTTCAGAAGGGACAGAGGGTGAGACGCGAAGCCGTCCCACTTTCCTCTGCCCACCGTGTGTCTGAGTCCTCTCTAGCGAAGGCTGCTTCCTCTGGAGCCTGGATCTCCTCGGCAGACTGCGGCAGGCAGAATCCAAAGGGCGCACCGAGTTGTTTTGAGCATTTCGTGTGCAGAGATGAGAAAGGAGACTCAGAAAAGAGATGAGTGCCTGAGTCCTGGGCTGCTAGTGAGAGGGTGCGTGTTCCAGCTGGGCAGCATCGGAGGTGAGCAGTCTCTACACTGGTGATGCTTCCCCAAACCAGGAAGCACTAACAGGCACTTGGAGGGTTTATTTTATTTGCTTTTTTATCTTATAGCTTTTAGCTACCGCGTGGTTATTTTAAAGATATACATTATGGTAGGTTAAGATTATGGTAGGTACAATTTCCACAGGTGTAGTAGTTGACGTCTGTTGTGGTGAGGAGAACCTGAAACCGCAGGGGAAGCCGGAAGGCCGGGAGCACTAGGGAGAGGTCTTCAGTGGGCAGCAAGAGAGCCGTTCTGGCCCGCAGGGCGGAGGGAGCTCAGACGAGCGTCTTCCGGAGCAGCTCTGGAGAAGCACAGGAGCGCTGCCACAGAAGACAGGAACGAGGGTAGTTGTAGAGATGGGGTCAAGGCTGCTGAGCAGGAGCGTCAGTGCTGGGGTTCGGCCTCAGTCGTGGTCTGTGACATTATGATCATGATTCAGATCCCAGAAGAGTCGCAGGGCTGCATCTTGGTCAGGGCCATGGGAGAGGCAGCATGGGGCGGGCGGACTTCCCGGGACTGCAGCCGTGTGCAGTGTGTGGAAGAATTGGGGCCACCTGGAGGAAGAGCGATGCCAGGCAGGTGGCGCCATGCATGGAGGCACCTGTGCGTGTGGACCTCAGCCCCGCTCTCAGCACAGCCCACACTCAGCCAGAGACGGGGTGGTGGGCAGAACCATGTCCATCTGCGTTGTTCTGCTTTGCTTTGCTCTGACAAGTCACCTGATGCTGGGTGATGTACACAGGAAAGACGTTTATCTGACTCACCATTCTGGTGGTTGCAAAGTCCAAACAGTGAGATGCTAGTGTCTGGCAGCATCATAAGGCGGCAGAGAAGTGGGGAAGGAAATAGCTTCCTGCAGAAGGGGCCGAGCAGGTGGATGGTTTTGCTTTACCACAATCCATGCTCGTGGGAACAGGCTGCTTTCTGACCGGTCCCGTGAGATGGCATCAATCTGGTTATGAAGTAGAGCCCATGACCAGCTCACCTTCCACCAGGCCCCACCTCACAAGGGCTCCCCCACCTCATGCCAAACACACTGGGCACCAAGTTTCTTGTGCATGAGGCTGTGGAGAGACCTCAGCAGAGCAGGACTTGGTCGGTGCACAGAGCCAAGCGCAGCTCTTGGGGACAAACACCAGAGGTGGGGCGGGTGCTGTGGGGGCTCGAGCAAGTCTCAGCTGGTCTTTGCAGATGGTTTGCTGTTTACAAAGAACCTTCATCAGCATTTCCTATGTTTCTGCTCAGCTATTAGAGGTGCAGAGGTTGGGTGTTATTATCTCTGTTTTGAAAACCAGGTATTAAGCTTTTCTTAAGCAGCCCTTTTCATATTGTCCTATGCAGCCCATCATAAAGCAAGCATAATTGATTTCTTACTTGTGTGTGGTGACCCTCTGAATATTTACTCCTCAAAGGGTTATTAAATAGAGAGAAAGGGAGTATGCAATTTTGAGAAAAAAAGAAGATTAAAGCCCGGCTTCAGACAGACTATCACATGTAACTAAAATGTTTTGACAAATTTAATAAATATGACTTTCATTTCTACAGCTCTCTTCTCTACCTCCTCTGACCCTTGAAAGGTTTAGGGTTTAAAAAATATAGTTTTCAGAAACTACTTAATGGAACGTCAGTGGCCTCCCAGGTCCCCTCCCCCAGCCCGAGCCCCAGTCTCCTCAATGCGTCTGTGGCTATACTGGTGACTGTGTGGTCAGAAAACAGCTCTGATCCCACCGCACATTCGAGATCAGTGGCTCTCCACTAGGAGGAGAGGGGAGATTTTGCCTCTTTCCCCCAGCGGCTGTGCATCTGAAGGGGTATTTGTCATGATGGGTGTTGGTGGGATGTGGTAGCCGTTCTCCTGGCACCTGATCAGAGAGCCCAGGGTCTTGCTAGACTTCCCACCATGCGTAGCGCTTCTGCACACAGCGAAGACATACTCAGCCCAGCACCATCCGTGTCAAGGCTGAGGACTCTGCTTTAGAGCCAAAGGGACATTCCAATGACATTCGGGATCTTCCTACGCAGATTCCCTTCCTGGGAAGCCCTGGGTCATAACTAGTCCCCAAGATGCATCTTAGTTACCCACCCACTCAGTTTCTCCTCCACTGAGCATCGGCTGTGTGCCCAGCTGTGTGTTAGACGGGGAACAACAGCAAAAGGAAAGAAGTGAGGGTTGCTTTTAAGGATCCTGCATTTTATGGGGGACACTGATGTAAATATGAAAGTAAATAGATAACAGATCACAATGACTTTCAATCCTTGTCTTAAAGATCTACTACGAGGCCAGGGATTTAGCTCAGTGGTTCTAGTGCCTGCCTCGCCAGCGCAATGTCTCCAGTTTGATCCCTGGCAACCACATACCACATTACCAGGCATGGTAGCTCATGCCTATAATCCCAGCACTCAGGAGGCAGAGACAGGAGGATTGCTGTGAGTTTGAGGTTGAGCTCCAGGCCAGCCTGAACTATAAAGCAAGACCCTGTCTCAAAAAAAAAAAAAAAAAAAAAAAAAAAAAAAAAAAAAAAAAAAAAAAAAAAAAAAGATCCCCTATGACCTAATGTTTTTTTTTTTTTTTTTTTTAAACAGGATCTCACTTTGTAGTTCAGGCTGGCCCTGAGCTCAGCCTCAACCTCATATCACAGTAATACTCCTGCCTCTGCCTCCCGAGTGCTGGGATTACAGGTGTGAGCCACCACGTCCGGCACTGTGGTATGTGGTGCTGATTGCTGCTGAGCGTGAGTCTTCACGCCCAGTATTGTATGTGGTTACTGGGGATCGAACCCGGGCCCTTGCACTTGCGAGACAGGCGCCCGAACCACTGAGCTAAATCCCCAGCCCAACTATGACCTAATTTAATAAGACAACCTCTTGAACATGACATTAAAGCTGAGATTTGTAGAGTGTGGTATGTATGGAGACAGAAAGAGGGAGAGAGAGAGCTCTTCTTGAGTTTAATTGCGTATACTTGTACTTTCATTTAGTGGTATGTGTTTAGTACTACCCCATGAGGTAACTGAAAATAGATCCCCTGAGGTGTTGCAGAAGATGCTTGCAAATTATCTATTCCAGGACTTTACATTTAATTGAGGGAATGTAAAAATTCCAAATGGTCCCACAGGAGCAGAGCGTCTTTGAGCCCTGTGCTTGTCAGCATGCAGAGAGGATGGGGACCTCAGTCCCTCCTTGCTGGATGCAGGGCCATGCAGGGGCATACGGAGGGCTCAGAAACCAGCTGTCTGAGCTCCGGGAGAGTTAAGAGTCAGATGGCTACAGGAAACACAAGAAAAATGCAGAGTTATTTTGGACAAGAAAATGAAGAAGCGAGGGCTTCCGTTCCAGAGCTGAAGAGTTGCCTCAGAGGATCTGGCCAGCAGTCAATTCCCAATCATGCACCTGTACACCAGTGACTTTACCCAGCAGCTGTGGGCAAGGCATCGTCTCCCTGGTGGCATGTGCTCAGGAAATGTAAATTAATGTGGTTCTGAATGAGACATAATTAGGAAGGTAATTTCACTGCCAATATATCTGTTCACCATAATGCATTTCAATATTGGACTTCTAAAAAGTATCGGGTATATGGCATTATTTTTATGCTGTGGCTCCCATCCATTAGCCAGATAATAGCTGAACGTATGCCATGTAATTATAGTCCAAAAATAACACTTAGAGCAGCAATTCTTAAACAGGGTTCTGGGACTCCCATTCATATTCAATTCAAATAGTCCCTCTCGAGCTTCCAGGGAAATTGAGGCATGGCTTTGCTAAGTGTCATCATTTAAATCCTACGTTAGATCTGGGAGTAGAGCCAGTAAGTCTCCTTGGAGCCAGTACAAGTCAGGGTTTCGTGTTCCTTCACACTTGTCTCTGAACCAATCACCCTTAAGGACAGTTTAAGAGTGAGAGGGCAACTTGACTGTTCCTAAGTGCTGCTCACTTACTCCTGGAGACTTGAAACGAAGCCACTCATCAGGTCAGTTTAGTAGCCCAGATATTTACCTCCATTCATTCAATTGCTGATCTGAGACTAATCTTTCCTTGTTTCTCCCCTCCAAAAGTAAAAAAGGAAGAGACACTCATGGTAATGAGAATCTTGGCTTGGATTTGTATCAGCTAGCTATTGCTGCATAACAAAGCATCGCCAAGCTTTAAACAATAGCCATTCACTTATGTTTTGTACATGTGTGGGTTAATGAGGGAATTCTGCTAACATGGCCGGATGTGGCTGATTTTTACTGGTCTTCCTCATGCATTTGTGAACTGGGGCGTGGCCAGTCTAAATGACTTCATCTGCAATGAATCACTCTTCCTCCATGTGTTTCTCTAGGCTAACTCCAGAATATTTTCACACTGGTGGTGTTGGTCCATAAAAGGAAAAAGTGAACAAAGCAATCATGGCTAAAGCCTGTATTTGTATCAAGTTTGCTACCCTCCCATTGGTCAAAATGAGTCCAATGGCCAACCCCAGAGAAAGTATGAAAAGGCACTATGGACCCAAAAAAGCACAAAACCTGGTGCCATGCGTGCAGCCAATCCACGTGCCTCTTCAGAAGATGCAGTAGGACGGCTGCATGGTTTGGATGTGGTTTGACTCCCGGTGGCTTATGTGCTGGCAGCTTTGTTCTCAGTGTGACAATGCTACAAAGTGGTGAGACACTGCTCAGAAGTAGGGCTGAGAAGGAGGTCACTAGTTCCCTGGAAGCGCTGATCTCAGAAGGGACTAAGCGAACAAACTCTTATGAAGAGTACTGCTGACCTCCTGGTGCTGGTGGGTCCTGTCTTTCTATGTGATCTCTTTGTCTCTCACACACACACCGTGATGTTGTTGTCTGGATGTGACACAGCAGCAGCCCCTTGCCAGAGTCAGCACCATGCCATTAGACATTCAGCCCTGAACCACCCGTGAGCTCAGGAGAAGCCCATTTTTATATGTCACCCATCTTTAGGTATCTTCTTAGAGCCCTGCAAAAAAGGGCTGAAACACGAACCCTGATGACTTCTGATCTGTTGTAAATGGAAAACGGGAAAGTCTTAACGTGCGGGTTTCAACGCATTCATTTTTGCAAAGACTGCTCTTGCTGGTTTATTTAGAGGATGTGAGTTTGTGCACTGCTGCCCCACATACACACAGAGAGGACAGCCTATGTGTGGACAGCTGGAGGATATATTTTAAGAATGATCCACGTCAAGCTTGGACAGAATGATTTCAGGTGGGCCAGTGTCCAAGAGCAGAAGATCTAGAAACACGGAGAGCTGTTAAAAGGCCGTCGGCCTTGCTGGTAGTTGGGGCAGGTGCGTGGTTAATTTGACAAATACTTCCTGGACTTACATAAATGACCTTATATAAAACAGGAAATGTTTACCATTTCGTGGAGATATGAAAACTAAATACAGTGATAGACTATGGAGTACTTGCCCCTCACTAAGTAATCAGCTGATAGTTACAGTTACCTGATGAGGTAACTGAGGCTCAGAGAAGCAACATGCTGAAGGTCATATATTCAGTAAATAGCTGCGTCAATTTAATTGGAAAAGTACCAGTGGTTTTTCACTGTCTCCTTTTGCAGTAAGACTTCACAGCCCCTCTTCACTAAGAGGTAGAATCTGTTTCCCTGTTCTTTGTATCTAAGCTGAACTGTTATTTTAAATTTTATTTTTTGGCCAAAAGAGTGTGATGAAAAGGATGGGTCGAGCTCAGAGCTTAGATGTCTAGATGCCTCGCATGTTTCTGCTTTTCTCAAAATTCTGACTGGATTGTGAGACTAAGCCAGGCTCAGTTGCTGGAGAATGAGAGATGCCGAGTGCAGGTGGCCACACTGCTGAGTGACCGTCCTACAGCACCCGGGTGCCGGCTGAGCTGCCTGGGTGACAGTGTGTGAGAAAACCCAGCCCAGAGCAACAGAAGTGCACACTTGTAAGAAATAATAAGTACTCCTTATTTTGGACCATTAATGGTCAAGGTGTTCCATTACACAGTTCATGTGGACTTGATGTTTGAAATCAGGTCTGACTTAGAATTAAATTCTGCCACTGCAAACGGGACTGGGAAAGGGGTTTCAGGAAAATTAGAACATAGATTTGAGGCATTTCAGCCTGTTTCTGCCACATCTGCTTCCTTCTGGGTGCCTTCATCATAATTCATTCAGCTTGAGGACCATAGTAATGGAGGAGCCCCCGAATGCGCTCAAGAAGATGATGAGGCTATATTTGGGAGCGTGGAAGATGACTTTGGAGGCAGAGTAGACTGAATTCAGACTGAAATCAGGAGACAGTCTGTTTTGACGGGATAGTAAACCACAGAGCCACGGAACAGGGCGGTGAAGTTAATAGGAGGTGTTTGCGCGGAGAACGTTTAGCAAGGACTGTCACTCATCAAACTAGGACGGTGAAAATGAAAGTTAAATTTAGGATGAGTTTCAACTTTGAGTTTGGGTAAGTGAGAAAATAAGAGTACCGAATAAGAGAAGCAGGAAAACAGCAGACTTGAAGGGAGAACTTGTGGACTTCGTGTGATGCCTGCAAAGATCCAGGTGAGCACGGGCCATCTAGGTGTGGCGAGGCATGAGCTTCAGAGAGCACGCTGAGCTCAACAGACAGGTCTGGAAGTCATAGGTGTAAGTTCTGGGAAAGGAATCTGCTGTGAGTCATGGTTTACACAGTCTGCAGGACTGTTCAAGAGTCAGCTTTGAAGGCTAAACAGCCAGGAATAACTGTAGCCAGAAAAATCCAGCCAACTACTGCGTAAGGCTTTTGGCGACACTGCACAGTAACGCCTCACACAGCACAATATCCATGACCCTGAGCCCTTTCTTGAGCCCACGTGATGGACTGCATATTTCTGCCTGCAGTTTGCGGAGAGAACCAGTCTCCTCTCTCATTGGTCACCTGCCCTTGATGAGGCAGAACTAGGCTGTCCTGGGAAACTTCAGCTGCAAAGGGCTCTGGGAAATGTAGTTTTCAGCTTTTCAATTTCTGTAATTCAGATATATGGGTCACACCAGGGTAGAATGTGTGAAGTGGGCCAATTGGAGGCATTGCCAACATAGAAACAGAAGAAACTGTGGCGGGGGGGATACACAGTGAGGGGCAAAAGCAGAAACTCTCTGGAGGAAGCAGCCAAGTTCCATTTGTACTTGTCCTAGATGATTTGGGTTTTGTCACTTGTCCCCAAAGAGCTGCCATCCTCCCTACTTGGCGCCTACCTGACACCTTCTTGTGTTCCTTCCATTTAAAGGTCAGAAATCCCCTGGCTCAGACAGAGGGCCCTCGGTTATAAAACTTCTATTTTGAGTTTTTGAGCTTTACTGTGGCACCGAAACAGACTCAGAGCATTCTTCCTATCAGTTTCAGTATGGTAGACACTAAATTACACTAGGTATGCAACGCTCTGTTATTAACTACGTTGTGTGCTTGATAACTTTGCCGACTATAGGTTAATATGTGTTCTAAGCACATTTAAGCTGGGATAGGCTGAACTATGAGATTAGGTTAGGTGCCTGTTCCACTAATTGATATTTTTAGTTTCCAAAGAATTTATTGGGAAAGTTAAAGAGCATCTGTACTCTTATGCAATGGGGCACAGTGCTCGAATTCAAAGCAGTGAAAAGATACAGTGATTTAAAAATCACCACCTCCAATAAACGTTTGAATATATGCAGTGGTACCATGTGGAATTTTACTCCTTGGTTTGGAAGAAAACAGACACTTGCTATTCTGAAAGAATAAGCCGTATGCTGGTGCTCATAAATGATACATCACATTGGACTGTGTGTGATGGCTTTTCCAGGTATTTTCTAATGCAATTTGAATATGTACTTGCAGAACCTTTGAAATACCTTCACTAATTCCCACTGGAGTGCGCAATGCCACTGGAAAATGGAAGATCTCCACCATATTTTCTGTAACCCTATTAAAAGAGACCAATTCTTTCTTAATTTAATTGTGTTCCCTTTGAAAATATGAACTTTGGATTGTGAGCTTATTTGGAAATAGAGTCAATACAGCGGGAGTCAGGTTAAGAAGAAACTGTGAGAATGAGACCTAGTCCAGTACAATGACTGTTGTCCTTATGCAAAGGAAAATTTGGAGATGTCAACAAATGTGCCTGGGAAAAGACGTGTGAAGACCCAGTAGCACATCTTGTACCACACATAGACAGAGGATAGAAATGATATGTCTCTAAACCCCAGAATGCCTGGGCTTGCCAGTAGCTAAGAGAAGGCCTCGGAACACCCTCACTTGAGTTCTTGGAAGGAACCAATCCTGCCGTCATTTTGGTTTTGGACTCCTTGCCTCCAGAACTGTCAGACACTGAATTGCGGTTGTATTTGGTCATCCACTGTGTGGGGAACTTCAGTACGGTGACCACCAGAAATCAATACACTCATGCCAACGAGATTGTAAACCAAAGAATGAGATGTGTTATAGCAGCCACGACATGGTCCAGTAGTAGTGTGTTTTGTTTTCAGTTTAATGGAAATATAATGACTGCTGAAGATCAGCATGTATATTGTCCCATTGACTCCATCCACACAGTCTTCAGTGCTAGACCCAGAAGTTTATATTTCATGAGATAAGGATTCTTTAAGAGGCCAGGCATGGGATGGCACATGTCTTTGTTTTATCAACATTTGCTGCAGGTGGCTCACTGTGTCTTAAGACACTAATGCCAGTGTCAGGTATAATTTGTTGATTCTTTGTTAGTTTCCCCATGTGATGAGGAGTTGTCCCCTAGCTTTCGCCTTTCTTTGTGCCGTCGTTACTGCCTCCAGGCTGTCATCCCTCCAACTTGAATTCAGAGTGGAGCATGTCTCTTCTTGTCCGGGACGCAGTCCAGATGCGTATGACTATAGGAGGAGCCTTGGCAGTTCAGACTGTCGTCAGGGCTTCTTGAGCAGTTACAGCCGAGCTGTGGTACTTGAGCAGACATGTGGGGGAGCAGAAAAACAGTGGGCTGGACACTGAGCAAGGTTTACTGGCAGCTCGTCCATCGCAGTATCACGCTGGCTCCTGACCCAGGAGGGGCGAGCTGAACACCTCCTGGATCCAGACTTCGGTTAAATGTAGCAAATCTGGTCATCAAACTTCATCCTCCATCTCCTGCCTTTGAAGAAACTGCAGAGGACTTTCTGTGTCGCTGGACTGTCAGTCCATCTCCTGCATCAGGCTGACCTTGTATCCTCAATGCGGCGTATTTAGTGAGGCCTATTCTTTCTATATCATTTTCTGGGTCCCCAGACTCCTTGTCCCCAGAAGCTGTCTAGAAATTATCCTGTTTGCATTCTGTAGGAGGGAAAGTTTAGTGAGAACTTTGATGAGGGTGTTGCAGGCTCACATGCTGCCACCTTCTTGTAGCTCTCCAGGCCAGTGTGAAGGGTAGCAGGGAGAAAAGTTCTGTGCACCGAACCCTTGACCACAGCAGCAGGGAGCAGGGGAAGGAGATGACCCACGGTGCCAGACAGACAGACGTACCCTGCTTTGTGCTGTGTCAACATCTGGTGACTTGGGGTCAGCCAGCCCCTAAAGCGGCTACCTACTCAGTCTGCTGGTTTTGTGCCAGCCACTCTCGGGTTTTGCTGGGGTGTTTGACTTTAGGTCTCATTTCAGGTGGAAATCACAGACTGGCAGCACACTCAGCTGGAAAATGCATCTTGACCAGCACAGTCAGCCTTGTGGGGGAGGAAAGCAAGTTCTGATATAAAATTTCTTTCAAACTACTTATTGTGGAAGAAAATTTATTCTATAAGCACATTAAGACTTTACTTCTTCATGATGAAATGTTTCTAATTCATTAATCAGCCGGTTCCGCATTTGGTGCTACTGCTGGGTCTGCTCCTCTGGAGCAGCGACTGTCCCCGCTCAGTGTCTCTTGTCCCTCCGTGCCTCCCCTCCACCTCACTTCCGTCCTCTGTTGTTGGCAGCTCCTTCTCCTTGCCTGGTCATCTCTGAAATTCAGTTCTAGAAGCTCAGAGGGTATGAGGTAGGAAGAAAGATGGGCTTGTCTGGAGGGACCAGCTAAGCAAGACCAAAGACTACCCGTCCCGGCTTTTGGCTACACAGATTATTCATAAGGGAACAGCACCTTCAAACATTGGAAACCAGCAACAAAAATGAGACAAATGATAGAATTACAGACTCAATGAACTGAAAAATTTACATCTGAGAAAACAATTCACAGGGAAGTTGGAACAGTTTTAAAGTACGATTAATATCACCAGGGAGAGAGCAGAATGAATTCAAGAAATTAAGACAGAGATCCTTCTTTATCCATTCATTGATTCTACCCCTGCTCAGAGTCCCCACTAAATGCTAGACGTAGTCTGGATGGGCAAGAAAAAAATAACCAGTGGAACAGGTAAATATAAATGCAGTCAAATAATGCTTTTGGAGGAAAGTAGGACAGGACAAAAGCTTTAAAAGGTGTAGAAACTGGGACAAGACTGTCTTGTTTCTATAGGGTGAAAGGCCGCAGGGAGGTGAGAGATGATGAGACACGTAGATACAGAAAGGAGGAGTGTTCCAGACAGAGGAGGAGCGGGTGCCCTTGTCTGGAAGACATCTTAGCTCTTCAAGAAACAGTCAGAGGATCAGTGTGGTTGAGCGTCCTGGACAGTAACTCAGAAGGGTAGACGGTGGGGCAGGGAGGGTCATTATGATTTGGCAAAGCTCAGGCTTTTATTCTGGTAATGAGGGAAACCAATAAATTCAAAGTGAAGGAATAATATGACTTGACTAGGTATTCCAAAAGGAATGTTTGGGACCTTCGCAGAATGAGCCAGCTGTGGAGGGCGAGGAGTGGAAACGAGCACGCATGGTGTCGCTGCAGTTAGCCAGGGGGAGAGGGCTGCGAGCTGATCCGTTCCCCCGGAGGTGGTACGCGATGGGAGGTGTCGGAGGTCTGTTGGAGGGACTGCCAACCACGTGGGTGACACACCAGAGGGAGGTAAGAGAGAGAGAAAGGACTCAAGGGCAGCCCCGAGGCTTTGGCTCGATGAACTGGAAGGACAGAGAAGACTAGAGGAGAGGGGGGCGAGGCAGGTGACTGAGTGGATCCAGGCCTCGGTTTGAGCTCGTTGAGAAGCTCAGAGTGCGGGTGTGGTTGATGGGCAAGTCTGTAGTTCGGGGACAAAGCCTGGCTGGAAAAGAAAGTCCAAGACCTGATGAGTTCACTGAGAACATCACTGAAAAGGGTCCTGGATGAGCTCAGGGCAGGTCAGCTTCCGGGTCTGGACTCCCGGGGACACAGTCATGAAGACTGAGGGGGGCCGGTCATGAAGCTGAGGGGTCAGCCAGTCATCCCCATGGTGAGGCGCAGAAAGCATCTGAGACCGAAGCGAGCCAGGGGGAGAAACTGTGCCGGAGAGCTGGAATGGGGACACGACTGACCCCAGATGCGGCAGTGGGGGCACAGGGTGGCCACAACGGAGGAGAACTCTGTGGGCTCTGGGGACACGAGGCCAGGTAGAGTGAGCCTGAGAAAGAGGAGAAGAGGTGTGGAGAGGCAGGGCCAGGGCTCCTTTGAGGAGCTGACGGGCTGTGGGCACAGCTCCTGGAGGGAGATGTAGAGTCAGGAGGAGTTTCCTTCTGTTCCTCTAGTGGGAAATGTCCTTTCCCACCACCGAGAATGCGGCAGACAGAAATACTGTCAGGGCAGGCGGAGAGTGGCTGCCGCGATGCCCTTGGCCAGGTCGCCAGGTGGAGAGGGAACCAGCTGGGAGCTGGAAAGGCAGATATTCCGTATCATCTCCCGCACAGAGTGGAAGAGGGAGCGGAAGGAAAGCGTGCCAGCACTTCCAGAACAGGGCACGTAGGAGCGAAGGTTGGGTTCTGGAGGAGGAGTTAGGACATCCGGCCGGGCTGCCAGGAGAGCCGGGGAAAGCAGACAGGACACAGAGAGGCGCCATTTGGAGCCGTGACTGCTGCAGTTCTCACAGAGCTGAAAGGCGCACGTCCTCATGCGGAGCAAGCCCTGTGGGCCCCACCGTGCCGGGAGAGCCGTAGAAGCGTCGCTCGTCGTGGTACTAACAGAGGTGGTAGTAGTCACGGCAGGAGTGATG
The DNA here is from genome assembly GCA_004026965.1 of Petromus typicus. Classification (NCBI taxonomy): domain Eukaryota; kingdom Metazoa; phylum Chordata; class Mammalia; order Rodentia; family Petromuridae; genus Petromus; species Petromus typicus. The sequence continues at coordinate 15,585 of PVIR01003525.1, forward strand.
GCGGCACTAGTGGTACTAGCAGTGAAGCTTATACACCATGATAGTATAATAGCAACCTGTATTATCACAAAGGATAGTGAATGTTACCAGAGAGGCTGGTGTGAGTCAGGTCACAAAATATCTTTGAGCTCGGGGACAAGGTTGTGCTTTGTTCCAAGAGCAACGAAATCCTGGGGAGGATTTAGAAGGTAAGAAACAGACAGGGACAAAAGTCTGATTTGCTACAGAGCTGCCCCTGGTGGCCGATGGGTTGGGTGAGGGAAGATGAGGGGCAATAGCAAAAGCAAGAGAGCTCCTTGGGGGCTCCGGACGAGTGTCCTCGAGAGACTGTGCCCTTAGCGGATGGGGTCAGAACCGAGGACGTGGGAGCTGGCACAAAGGGAGAAGCTGAAGTGCCAAGTACTGGGGTAAACGCTTCCTAGACACCAAGTTATTCAATTTCACCATCACCCCGAGAGCGGGGATGTCCATGGTTTGCCTGTGACAAATGACAAATGAAAGCTACACACCTCACCCCCGGCGCCTTGCCCTCCCCGCCCAGCGGCAGCGGCCTTCACTGAAGTGGTGATTCTCCTGTGGCGGATCTTGGCATCTGTATGAAGAGCTCCTGGTCAGCACTGGCTCCCATTAGCCCTCAGGCCTCAGCGTAAGTGGCACCGCTCCGAGGACCTTCCATTCTGCTCATCCACGCAGCCCACCCCCAGCTCCTCTCTGTCAGAGACAGAGCCGATTGAAGGGCCAAGGGCTTTACTGAATTCCTGATTTATCTCCTGCCTCGTGAACCTGGCTAAACAGGTCACTGGCACGCAGTTCCTGAAAGAGGACTCGGGTCTATAGATGAGAAGGACAATAACTACAGCAAGAGGCAGTTTGCCAGAGTATCAGGAAAGACTCTCTCCCTGGAAGGTTCCGGAAAGGATTACACAGGAGCACGAAGCAAAGTCACATTGAGAAGCTAATGGTTATCGACACAACTGTCCCTTTGTGTCAGTGGATGGTGAGTTCCAAGACCCCCTCCCGACACTCGGATCTCTTAGAGGAAGCGCCCCGTGCACGTTCTCCTGCACGCTCTGTCTAATCTCCGAGCTGCTGATAGCACCGACTGCAAGTGCCATGTGGACAGTGGCTAAATTACAGTGGGGAGCAAATAATGACAAGGCCGAAAGTGCATGCGTTTGCTACAGCTTGTTTATGAAGACTGCCGACTCCCCACTGGCTAAACCGGTGGCTGCAGAGCACGCAGTGACCGAGGGCTGGTCATGTGTTGGCATTTCTCTCCTCTGCCTGGGTACTGCTGCCTGCCCTTAGGCTAGGAGCTGGGAGATCTTGGGCCAGGCAATCGGACAGGTTGTAGATCCTGCCAGCAACTTTCTACCTGACAGCTTCCTTCTGATGGGCTCTATTGGAAACAGCATGGCTGAAATTTGGGGACATCACTGTGCCTGAGTGATCCATTGTATGAGTGAGGTACAATCCAAACATGTAGCGGACGTTTAGAAATCTTTTAAATATATTACAGTAAAAGCCACTTTGCTGCAAATTCCCCTCAAAATGCCCCCGCACTTACCCCACCATTCTTGCCCATCTCCGAGGCCAACCTGGAGCCCTCTCTCAGGACTGGCTCAATGAGGCATTACCTTCTGAGTGCCAGGCAGCCAAAAGGCAGCCTGGTGAAAATGTTCTAGTGTGTGTTCTTCACCTTATTCAGCAGACCTGGCACCGTGAAACTTCTCACTTTTCCCCAAAGCCAAAATGACCAAGAAAAGTAAACATTTTGGTCGATTCAGGATATGACATAGCCAGGATACTGCAAGTAAAGACACTCACCAAAGAGGACCCAGAGCAGCTGTCAAAAGTGGCAGGAATGATGGAATTAGGTGGTCAAGCCCAAGGGAGGATTTTGGTGGGAGTCACTGGGGATGTGTCTTCTTTTACAGTAATAATTATTATTTTTTTAAAAGACAGGGTCTTGCTTTTTGTAGTTCAGGCTGGCCCTGACCTCAGCTTCAAACACAGAGTGATCCTCCTGCCTCTGCCTCCTGAGTGCTGGGATTACAGGTGTGAGTCACCACGCCCGGCACTGTGGTATGTGGTATTGTGGTATGCTGGCGTGAGTCTCTACACCCAGTATTGTATGTAGTCACTGGGGTCAAACCCAGGCCCTTGCACTTGCAAGGCAGGCACCAGAACCACTGAATTAAAATCCCCAGCTCCTGGTAATAATTTTTTAATATAAATATTTATGGCATCATTTCTATCAGACCTTATATATTCTTCTATCTCACTCGGACCACAGATAAGCAGTATTAGTAATAGTAATAGTATTAATATAAGTAATAGTATTTTGTGCTGCTTAGCCTTTCTTCCATGCATCTATCTCCTATGTAGTCTCATTTTTGCTCTATTGAAAAACTTATCTTCTGCTCCCAATAGTGAAAAATTGGAAACCAAATAAAAGTCCAATAATATTTGATTGGGTAAATGAAGACCGGCATGGAGGATTCAAGAACCATGAAGCACAATTAGGCAGATCTGCGCTTATTGACGTGGAACTATGTCTGTGTTAAACTGGTCAAGAAAAAGAGAACAAAACTCAGAAGTGAACACATAGAGATGTCAACAGGGGATCTCTGAATAGCAAGATAATAGATTTTTATTTTCTGTTTTCATTTTGTTATTCTGAATTCCTAGATTAAATGTGTGTTACTTTTCTAACTAGTGGGGGGAAGCTCTTTTCAGTATAGAATAATAAACAAGTTGAGGAAAAAATATGTTTCATTAATATTATTCTACGGAACTACCCTTTGTCTTCTAGAGGAAAAGATTTGGAATCTTTTGGACTCTGGTTTATCTTTGCATAGACATGCTTTCTTTTTAATATATTCTCTGCAATGTACACACAACACATGCAAACACATCATTTTACTATTAAGTGGTATCATAAGTGACAGGTGTTTTTTAATTTTTTTGTCCTGTGCTAGGGATTGAACTGAGGACCCTGCACTTACAGGCAGGCATGGTGCCACTGAGACAGATTTCCAGCCTGGCTGGGAGTTTCTGAGAAGTGTACACATACGTATTTTTGTGTGCTTATACTGCACCTTGTACTGCACGGAGAATATTGTTTTACTGAATTCGTTTTTCCAAGTGCCTTTCAAACATGTTGTGTACACCCTTTTCAGGTAACCAGTTCATATTCTAAGCCTCCCTGTCCCACCTGTGCCGAGGGGCATGCCTGACGGTGGTCTTGGTTGCTTAGTTTTTTCTTTAAATGAGACAGTTTTGGAAGATAAGTACCCAGCTGGCTGGGCCTGCGGAGGACTGTGAGTCTCCAGGCAGCACTGTTAGTACTTGTTTCCACCATCAAACGTTCCTTGTGTGTGGCTCCTGTGTCTGTGCCTCTTCTGTCTGCTTGGTGCTTGGCCTCTCCCAGCCCGGGGTATCAGGGGAACAGGGTGTATGTTGGATTAGATAATGAAAGATGAACAAAGATGGCCTGTGGAGATCTAGTCTTGTATCTTAGCTGATAATTCATTCTTGTCTCAGATGCAGGTCGTCTACATTCATTTCTGAGCTCTTCTTTCTTTCCTTTATTTTTAGCTAAACCTCTGCTCTTTTTCCCCCTCCTTTCTTCTGCCTCTGTCAAACTCCACTTCCAAATCTCTCTTCTCTCTTTCAAGGAAGTCAATGGCATATTTACCAAGAGACATCACTATAGCAGTTGGAAGCCCATGGAGAGCTACTGACATTCTGGGGGCCGTGGAAGAGGTCTTGCGTCTCAGACAGATGGAGACTGGCCCTGGGCTTGGTTGCCCTGGGACAGCTGACAGAGTGTGGCCTGTGCTCCACAGGTCAAGCTGCCCTTCCCCACCTGCAGCCCCCATGGACAGGGGGGTCCACTCCTGAAAGGGGCCTTGTGTAAGGGCTGAGCCCAGCCTAAGTCCATCCCTTGATTCACTCTCTTTGACGCCAACTTGCTTGATGTGAGGAAGCCAAATGGGAGCCTGTATTGGCCACCCATCTTCTCTTATTGTATGTATTTATTTTATTTTCACAAACATGAAGTCTGCTTCGATGCAGGCTCTGTTCTAGTCTTTTACCAGCCTGATCCTCTTATAATCCAGGGAGATAAGTATTGGCATTATTGCTGTATTGCAATTAGAAAATAGAAGCAGAGGGAAGTCAGAGCCAGCCCAAGACAAAGCCAGAGTGAGTTGTGGTGTTAGTCAGCTTTCCTGCTGGGCCACAGCACTCCGTACCCACAGCTTGGACGAGGACTCCAGTACCTGGGATTTTCCATGGTCAGCTGGGTCCAAGGCAAAAGCAAGTTGGCAGAAGCCTGGTAGAGCAAAGGTGTATAGTTCACAGTAGTGAGGAAGCAGAGCAAGGAACAAGAGAAGAGGGTGAGGGACGGAGGTCACCCCTCTGTGTCCTGTCTGGGTGCCCCAGAAGTGTGCTCCACCAATCAAGTGACACAGCCAAGTTTAACTGTCAGTCCTGGAGGCAAGATTAGAAACCAAGACGCCTATTCCAGAGCCCCTGCTTTTAACCATCCCAGGCTGTTTCTGAGTTTACTCTGTCTGGGTAGAAACTACGAGGGAAGTAGGCAACCTCTGCCACAGCTCAGAACTGGCCTTGGGTTCCATACATCCCTCCCCTGAGGTTGGGGGGAGGTGTCCCCACGTGTGAGGTGATGTCACTGACCTGGCTTGACAGTGCTACAAAGTCCGGTGCAGGAAGGGAGTTACACCCTTGCTGTTTGGAGCTCTCGGGGACAGAGCTCAGAACAGCTAAGTGTGCAGGGGTGGACTAGGAAATAGCCCAAGTCTGCTCACTGCCCTCTGGCCAGGTGACTTTCACCTGCAGGCCAGGGCTGTGGATGCCACTACTCCAGCTGCAGCCTTGAGAGTGGCCTGAAGAGGCAGTGGCCTTACCAAGGGCAGACATTGCAAGCAAAGTACCATGATCAGAGGCTTGGATTTGCACTGAATATAAAAATTACAATCATATAGGGAAGTATTTTATAAAATCAGGCACTTGGCACAATAAGAAATTATGATATAAACATGTTGCTTTATATTAAAAGATAAAGTAAATAACAGATGGCCTAAGTGGTTATAATAATAGATAATGAAGAACAAATAGGATTCTGTCTAATCCTCGGCAGAGTGCAGTTCCAGAAAGATTGTCCACGCACGGTAGGTGCTCAGCAAACACCTGGGTAGACGTGGATAACAGAGCTGCTGTGGTCCAGTTTCAGGACCTGCCCGGTGAGGCGGGCTCGGGCAGAAGCTGATTCACCATGTGCTGTGCCGTCGCTGGTCTGCACTGCCCCGCCCTTCTCTTTGGATTTTGTTTGTGTCTCCTTCTCACCTCCAGGATCTGATACTCCTTAGCCTCGGTAGAATGTGTTTGCAAATTTAAGAAATGGTGCTGTTTTCAACAGAGGAAATCGAACCAAATCTCAAGCCCAACCAGAGATTCACATCACTAGATTACACAAAGGAGTAACTGACTCAGAGACCAAGGCCTTCTGCAAAGACAGCCTGACTAAAACCAAAATGTCGTCCTGTACCCTGATAAACACCGGTGTAATTCGATATGCGTGCAAGTCGTTTCAGAAGCCGACCTTCCCTTGCAGCGGTAAACGCAGCTCGCCATTATGAATTCCCCGTTAGGATGGTGATGGGGAGGGGACCGTGAAAGGATCGCCTGCACAATCAATTTACTTTAGTGCCCCAGATGTTCACAGTGCCAGGAGCAGACGCACTGCAGCTGCCACTGTGGTCAGCTCCTGTCACGCGGGGATGGATGGCTTCCCTCAGCTCCGCCACCACGGAGCAGCCGGCTCAGGTCTGCCGAGGGGGCGGGGGATGGAGCCACAGTTGGGTGTCTTGCAAATTAAACTTTCAATAGAAAACCGAAGAAAGACCCGTCGCCCATTTATTTTCTGGGTTGCTGCTTTCCAAGAAGGAGACGGTTTGGCTGTGGCACAGAGCAGGGATCGAGTCCAGCCACTCTGAAGGTTCTTCCTTTGAAACACATGTTGTATTAAATGGTGGTTTCTTTTTTATTCTTTTTTATATTCAGTTGTTCTTCTTCCTCAGAAACAAGTGGGACGTTTGTGAGCTGTTCCATGTATAAGATGAGCAGGGATATTTCACTTTGCTCTCTGAAGAAGAAGTCAAGGAGGAGAGAAAGGCTGGTTTAGGTGATTTTTTCTTGTAAAGGCCAACAGCCCAATTATGTAGCTCTGAGAGTTTTACTTTAAAATGGTAAATAAAACTAAGGATCGATATGGTATATCAAAAGCCAGGCAAGATGTTTGGTTCCTTTTTGTGAGTGCTGCAGAAGGATAAACAGATATTTGTTTTCTTTTCCACTTAATCTTTCTTTTTCTCTGGTCTACCTTATGAATGAAAAAGAGCAGGAGTCATGTTTAGCCACAGGGCCTTAGGGTAGATGAGTCATGACAAACTTGAAGAATAGTTCGACTTCTAAAGTTAGTAAAAAGTTTATTTATACATACAGAAGTCTTTATTACAGAATTAATAAGGCAGGAAGTTTCTCTTGGGATTTGCAAAGTCCCACACTCAAAGCATCTTGGAGCTGTCATGGCTTATGGAGTAGATGAAATGTTGGTGGAAACGTATCAGAAAATGCACAAGGATGGAAGAGAGAAGTGTATGAGAGAAGCTACAACAGAGGAGCCTGGAGATCTGGACAGTTTAACCCACGGATGCTGATTTCTCGGTAACGTGAAGTCCAGGAGAGGTCCTGATGCCTCGAGGTACGGGGCCTCCCTGTGCAGCTGATCAGGGACCCAGCCCCCTTCCATCCTCCCATCCGTCAGAGGGAAAGAGGGTGGAGCCTGCACGTGGGACGTTCACACGGGTCATACCGGAGCCTCTGAGCCACATACATGGGTCGGTGATCGGTAGCATCGTTAATTTCTGCAGGGGAGACTGGAAATGTGTTTGGCTTTGTTTGCAGGGCTGCGAGGAGATGGGTTTGCTCACCAGGCACTTAGCCTCCTGTCCAGGGAAACAAATTCTTGGGGATTAGAAATGAAAAATCAGCACTCAAGAGAAGACCTAAGAGTTGGATCAAGCCACAGAGCATGAGCAAATGAAAATGTTACCATCACCACGTGCAAATGGAGGGCAGTGCCCACTGTGCCACATCCCTCGCTGGCAAAGTCCTTCTTTCTAAACACATTTCCAACCTAACTTGCTACAAAGAGTTTTTAATGGAAATGAGAATGTGGAGAGCTGAAAACTGGATTGTTTTCTCAAGGCAAATGATCCAAGTGCATTATCCTATTGAAATAAAATGCACAAAATGCCATCCAAAGACAGGCTAACTTACTGCAGAGGCAGAATACATTCACACCTAAAATTAATGAGAAATCAATAGCATAACCCAAAATCAAGTTTCCGCCCACTCCATTTTACACAGTGTAACGGTAAAAATCATTCATACTCAAATGGATGTATCTTCAGGACACCCTCATAAGTGGAATAAATAGGTCACAGATGTGTAATTATTGTATCCTTTCTCTGATATGAGAAAATGAAGATATGAATGAGTTCTAGTATATATAGTTGATATTGTGAAATAAAAAATATTTAAAAGGAAAGAGGGTGTAGGGGTAAATAATGAGGGGAAAAAGAATGTAGATAAAAAAGGAAACAAAGCTTATGTCTACAGGGGTGGAACGTTGCAGGGTGGGGTAGGGAGGGGAAAAATGAGAATCAAGTTATGTCATATTCTGGTACAAACTTTCAATGTTGAATGTGATGATGATGTGTATTCATAATGTACCAATAAAGATTTAAATTTAAAAAAAAACTCAGGTTGTTAATATTTGATCTCATCTATCTTTTAGTCTGTGTGGTCAGTATTCTTGTTTTCTTTGCTGATTTCCTTTTGAAAAAAAAAGGTGAGGGTCTGCAGCAGACACATATCTGCATTCTTATTTCACCTCCAGCTTTCATTTGCAGTTAGTAATAAAATGTGATTGTAGTTCTCCTGCTCAGTGTTCATTACAGTAATTTCACCACACCAATAGGAGAGAAAAACCCTCGGGTAGAACTGTATCATTGTCAAAGTCAGTCATTTGATCTCCAGTCAATCAGTCAATCAATTGATCTCTCTCCCTTTGTCTTTCTCTCTGCCTCTGTTTCTGTGTCTGTCTCTGCCTCTCTCTCTCTTTAACAATAACAGCCACTGAGTCTCCAATTACTAGACATCACAGCCCTTATCTTAGCAAGAACAAGTGTACTTAAAACAAGTTTTTTGTATACATGATACTTGGCTACTGTAAGTTGTGCCATGATAAACATGGGTATTCTGTTATCTCTATACCGTAGTACAGTGGGCCTCTGAGTTATGAACAGCCTGACCTCCGAACAACTTGGGTTGCGACTGGAATTTTAGTTCTAACTCACCACCAAAGTCTTCAGTGATGACCCAAATGCTGGCTACTTGTGCTTCCAGATGGTCTCAGATAGAGCTGTAAGTCAAGGAGTTCTGCATGGAACACGACAACATCCTTTCCTGTGTGGGTTTAACTGAGAATCCTGGTCCAGTGTCTCTAGGGACACTGAGATCTGCCTGTGTGCAGCAGAGACTCTGGAGGCTGCAGAGAGGAGCCTGAGCCTGCACTAGCCAACTTGAGTTGCAGCCAGCCCTCAGAATGAATTGAGTTTCTAAGTCAGTCATTGTATGCTACCTTTAATTTCTTTGTGCACATAACAAGGAGTAGTACACCTGGGCCATGTGGTGGTTCTACTTTTAGTTTTCTGAGGAATTTGTAGTTTTTATAACTTAAAAACAAAATCACACATTTTCTTTGTACATACATTGCTATTGTTTAGTCCTGACTGTTTCCCCTGGGCCTGTGCACTAAAGGCGAGGTCTCCAGAGCGGCAGCACTTGAAGACCGATGAATTTAGAAGAGCCAGGCCTGAGGTCCTGTGGTGTGTGGGGAGCTGCCCTGCAGGGCTGTGCGGTACCCAGGCCACTGCTCTTTTGTTTCTTCCTTGAGATCCACTGTGCATACTGACTGCTGGTCCATCTCAGGCTCATAGTGAGAGCTGGTCAGTCATGGTCTAGGACCCAACACTAAGCCAAAAAAACCATTTCCCTTTGAAAGTGAGTTGTCTCTGGCATCTTCTTATAGTAGGGGATGCTGCCTGATGCACACAATCCATACACTTCCCTCAGCCATACATTCAGCACTGGGCACCATAAAGGAACTACTACTTTTGGGAATGTACATTAGTGGAACCTCTAAAGAAGTAAGTATGGATGTTACCCCAAAAACTAATGAGAGAACTACCATGTGACTCAGCCAGGCCACTCCTTGGTAACACTCAAAGGACTAATATTACCATGTTCTAATGGGCTCCCTGCATGCCCGTGTTCATCACAGCACTCCACAGCAAGCACCATATTGGAGAGGTATTTAAGTTTTGCCATAGTGACCAAAATATTACAAGTCACCTAAAGACAGACTCCATCCTGCACCTGCTGAGTTGACCACCCCCATCTTACCTGATCCTCACTCTCTTGGATCTTGCTTCAGTTTTGATTTTTATATTTGGTGCATTAGAGATTATTTGCATTAATCTTTATTTTTAAATGACATTTTACTAAAGTACCATTTATCTTGATCACTGAATCTCTTGTGCCCGAGATGAGTATTTCTTAATGATGACCCTGGTGACTTGGGGCATTCTAGAATCCTGGGGATTTGGAACATTCTAGAACAGCCAGGAACATTCTCACAGAGAGGAAATGCATCAGTAAAACTGCGAGAGATCAAGGATCCTCGGGCTCTAAGGAGCCTCATGAGACCTGCTCTAGGTGCCAGATGCCTTTAGTATGAACTGAATAGCAGATGGGGCAGACCAAGGGGAGCCCTCGCTGCTGGTGGGAGATAATGGCGGGGTCAGCACTTGCTTTGAAGCTTTCGCAGTGAGCTCTCCTGTCCTCCCTCCTGAGGTCCCACCCCTCCTATCAGTTAAAAACATCACTTACTGCAGCCACATGCCCTATTAGCTTGGGCTTTGATCTTTCTAAGTCTAATCATAGTCTCAGAGAGGGTCCATGCTGTGTGCGCTGATTTTACACCAAAGCAAAGGAGGATTATCTCCTGTTCTCCTGATGGGACTCCTCTAACCCCTGGTGTGGAGGAGACAGAGGCAAATATGGATGGGGAAGTAGAAAGTGGGCTTAGAACGTGGCTATTTGTATTCAGATATCAAGATTTCATTTGACTCCCGGAAGTGTTTATCACACACACACACACACACACACACACACACACACACACACACACACCACGTCAGTGCTTAAGTCTATATAAAAATAGCTTTTACAAAATTATCAATTAGGATAACTTGTACATTAAATAATACAACCCACTCACTGACTCCTTCCTTCACACTTGACTGTGAACACTTGTTATGTGCTGGATTCCTTGGTTAGTCCCTCCCTGGGCTTTTAGGAAGATGTGAAGGACGCTTCCACTGTCTCTGCTTTCACACAGGTAGGTGACAGCTTGGGGGAGAGAAACAGTGACCGGGCAGGACAATCCCTCTCTGGCTCCAGATGGGGAGAGCAGAAGAAAAGCACAGACCTCCTCCCCGCGGAGTTGGGGCGCCTGGCACTCTGCCAAGGCCAGGGCTCCCTTTTCATCTGCAGAACAACGTTGTGATTGAGTCTAATTTTCTGCAATTAACCAATGGGAAAATAAGGCTGCTACAGGCCAAGAGCATCTTAGGGTGGGGAAAATGAGAGAGGGGTCTGCAGCCTTGTGCCCGAAGTACAGACCCCTGGGCTCATCTCTCGGCTCATCTGTTGGCCTCCTCTCGGGGCTGCCTGAGGCTGTGAAGAAATAGAACATTCACGCTTGCCTGTTACTGATCGTGGACACAGGGGCATGGCAGGATACCTCAGCACACTTTAGATGGTAGTGAAACACTGTCACCTCCCCAGCTCCCTCCAAGAACCCCTCTACCTCCCATGGCCGAACCCATGCCCTGTTATAGCTGGGGCAGTCTGGCCAGGGACAGCGGGGTCTCCAGGGTTCCCCAGCACCCTGCCTTCTGCCGCCCTGCGCAGCGAGGGAGGAGGAGTCTGCCTGAAGCTCGTGTGGACTTGGCTGCATCCGCTTTGTCTGTTGAGAAGCGGGAACGTGGAACAATGGCCTGTCCGTCCCCGGCCAGGGGACGTCAGCTGTGCTGCTCAGCACAGTGCACAGGCACTGGTCCCCGAGGCCCGAGGGTCCCAGGAGCAGGAGATGGGGTTGCTTTCTCCAGCATGCCCTCTCTTCATCTGGCCCCTTCTTGATGGAAGTAAGATGCTGTGTTTTCCCAAAAGCTATAAATCTGCCTGCGCTAAGAAATACTTCTGGAATCTGTGAGGTTCATTTTTGTAGAGATAAGGACTATAATAAGTAAAGGCACAAGCATCAGTGTAAATAAGCAGATGATCACACTGCAGATAACTGTAACTAGGTGCAGCCCTAATACATGTACAGTTGTTTATCTGCAGACCTGGACCCAAGCTCCGATTTGTCAGGCAGGCGAATATCAAGAGAGCCATGCCTGCATTTAGAGTTGGTAACTAATTATTTGTCTGGTGGACCAACTACAGGTTGTTAAGATGCACCCAGCGTGCATAGCTGCGCAAAGGTGGCGTGTGTAGAGATGCTGTGACCCAGCAGTGACAGTGCGACCCCAGTGTGGCCAGCTAGTGCCTACTGAAGGCTGCCCTTGAGGGCCAGTTAGCCGCTGGCAGGGAGACTGAGCCTCGGGTGGGATGGCGCCTTCTGATGGCTTTGTCCTCTCCTGCCTTTGAGCCCCCAGGGTCGCATGCCTTCTCTGAGCATCAGAGAGGTGGACGCTGGCATTTGTAGTCCTCCTGCACGGGGTGGCTTGTGGGAAAGCGGCTCTGGATCTTGTAATAAATGTATCAGTGAGACATGCACTGTGATAGTGGTTCTCAACCTCTCCAATCTCGGAACCAAGCCCATAGCAATCTTAAAAACTACTGACACTCCTGAGAGAGATTTTCTGTATGTGAGTCATTTATTTACTCATGAAAGCTACTAGAACTGAGGAAGTTTTATTTGCATATGACTTAATTTTTAAACAATAATAACCCTATTCCTGCAGATTTTTTGATGTGTGTCTGGAGAGAAGATGATCTGAGTCTCACCTTTGCTTCTGTGGCACCGTCCTGGGCCGCCACCTCTGAAATCGCCACCTGTGCTCACAGAACAAAAGTGCCTGACACGGCACAGCGCGGGGCATTCGGAGGACGGCTTTGGCCTCATGAGTGGGGATGTGGGGAGCACCGTGGGTCCCCCGTCGGCCCCCACTCCGGCTGTGTATGTGCCGAGCGCGTTGGAACTGAATCAGGTGTCCCCATTCAGACTGTCTGACTTCAATCCCCTCGGCAGGAAGATGAGACCGGACACTAAACCAACAGACAGGAGTTGGAGCAGCGTCCTGGGACTCGCTGAGGTGGGGCTGAGAGAAGTGACTGTTCGATGGGAAGGGACTTTGCCTGTTGCCAAATTCTTAAGTCTGAAATTGGCCGTGGTGGGCATGGCTCGCTACGGAAATATGTGAATGTCACAGAGCAAGGCCTTTTTTGGTTTGGCTAGCGGAGCAAGTTTGCTCTGTGTTTTGTGTTTGTTGATTGAATCTAAGTACATTTGCACCCAGGCTGCTCCGAACGTCCCCAGCCCCGCAGCAGCCGTCTGCAGACTTCCATCAGGCTGGCGGCTTCCTGGAGGCGGCTGTGTTTGTCTCTGGATTTCATTCCTCCTCTTGTGCGTGGTGGCGCCACGGCTTTCCATCCTGCTGCTGTGTGTCCCTAGGGTTTGGGAGAATGTCCCAAGAGCAGCAGCGGCCCTTCCGTGTATGCCTAGAGCAGCGCAGACCTGGCCGGGCTGGGCAGCTGCTGGCACCAGCCCCAGCTTGCTGACTGTCGTTTGGAAATTAACGATGCTCTGGATTTTCCGGAGAGGAGGGAGCTTTGATGTACGAACCTCTCTCAGACCATCTGTCTATTCCCCTTAGGTGCCGCTTTTCGCAGCCTTAGAACGTGAGGGAAATTATGCTAAATGATCACAAATTTCTTTAAAGTTTCATTTTAAAGGAAAACAACAGACAGCATTTTGCAAAGCCAATTAGCTCCTCTTCTGTGGCCGGTGCACCACAGATTAGAAGCCGGGAAGCAAAGGGCACGTTGAAATTTCTGTGCAGGTTTGTTTTTAATTAAGACCTAAATCATGATGCTTTTAGAGTGGAATGAAAAGTGACGCTGCTCTGAGAACTTTTGATCAGTTTTGTAATATCCTGGCCGCCAGTGGGATGTGACAGCGGAGGGAGGAACTCCTTTGTATTCCGCGGATGGACATTAATTCCGGCCCCACTCAGGAAATCTTCCTGTGTCCAACTTCCACCTCCAGAGAGGAAGCTGGTCACATCTAGTGGAGAATGTATGAATCTTGTTCTTGGACACATCCTCAAACTCTCTCTCCACTGGCCACTTCTACAGACTGTATTCCTTCATTTCTCAGAGTGCAAATACATGAAAATCTGGTTTTAGATGAGAAGTTAAAGAAAACGCTGATGACTTGCGTCATACCAGGATTCTCACAGGATTTCTGCAAGTCATGGGCTCTTGTAATGAGTTAAAAAGTGACACTCGGCACTGAGGAATGAACTGTAGTTGCAGCTTTTCGGGAACATGTCTGCTTTAGAAAAACACACACCGAATGTACATCTGAATCTAGTAGCCTATACTTAGGGAGATACTCCTGTATGTATTTACTTTAAGGCTCCATGAGCAGAATATTTTTAGTCGATACAGGAAATCCCGGCGGTTTTCCCTGTTGTGCGTCTTCTCCTCAGGGGTGCGGTGCTGACTCTGCGTGCTCCTTGGTGCTGGCCCTGTGTCATCACTGTCCGTGCAGCATCTTCCCTGGTACTCCTGCAGCCCCTCTGCCTTCCACCCTCTCCCAACTGAATAAAGAAATACAATGCCTCCCATCCATACTCTTGTTTTCTGTGGTTTTGGTAACTTGTGGCCAAGCATAGTCCATTGAGAGGAAAATTCCAGGAATAAGTGATTTCTACATTGTGAGTTGCATGTCCTGCGTAGTACGATGGCGTCTTGCACAGGCCTGCTCGGTACTGGCCGGGGTGTGAATTACCTCGCTGTGCAGAGTATCCACACTGTATACGCTGCGTTCACTCAGCAGCTGCCTCACTTGTCAGGTGGCCCGTGGCTCTGACACGGGCTTTGTTCAGTGGCCCTTATTTCAATTATGTCCCCAAAGTATAAGAGATGTGACGCTGGTAGTTTCACTATAAGATAATATTGTAATTCTTCTCTTTTTATTAGTTATTGTTGTTAATCACTCACTTTGCTAGTTTATAAGTTAAACCGTATCCTAATTATGAATGCATAGGAAAGATAGCTTATATGAGCCTCAGTTGTGTTTATGGTTTTCTGCGTCCACCAAAGATCTTGGAATGTGTCGCACAGCTCGAGGGAGGCCACTGTGGAGCTAAGAAGACCGAGGGGTCAGCCATGGAGGTGGGAATGAGTCACACATAGGATGGTCAGGGGAGGCTCCTTTTGGACAAGGAGCTGAGGAAGATGGAGGCACACGGGGCCGACAGAGATAAGCGAGTGTGAAGGTCCTGAGGCTGGACCGCGCTGCTGCAGTTGAAGAAAAGCCGAGGCCGGTACTGAGTGGAGCGAGTGAGGGCAGAGAAAGGCAGAGGTGAGGGAGCACTCCGATGTCAGCACGTGGGGCGCGGCTGGAGGCTGTGAGGACCCAGAGGAGAGCTGGTGGGGACCTGCGAGGCACGGAGAGGCGCACGTGTGTGCTTGGCCTGCCCCTGACGTGCACAGACTGACTGATGGACTGAGTGCACGTCCGGGAAGAGCGGGGAGGCCAAACGGAGAGAGGGAGGAGGCTGCTCCCGAGAGCGCAGTTAGCAGCCTCGAGGTGGCCCCCAGAGTTCCTGTTTGCAACGCCAAGTTGAAGGCACCAAGTGGACATCCATGGAGAGCCTGCAGGTGCCTACGCAGGTCTGGACTTCAAGGCAGGAATCAATTCGTGACCAATGCGAGACCAACGATGCTGTACATGGGGGGACCACCGATGCTGTAAGTGGGGGGAGTACGCAGCCTCACCCCGGGACACGCTTGCTCTCCTGGGAGTTTCCCCCACTTGGCGTGGCTCACTTCACCCTTCATCCAGACACGTGCTCGGCTGTTAGCGCTTGACAGAGTTGTCTTTTGATGTTACTCTCTAGAAATCAGCTGCCCTTTGTCCCATGCAACTTCAGTCTGGACTTGGCTTTTCGTCTAAGTGTCTTCCGACCATGGTAATGACGCGCGCTTGCTCCTTTACTCACTCTTGCCTCGGGTATAAGGCAGGTCACACTAACAGGACCGTGTAGTTTGTGTACACTGCATAACTCAGACTACAGGAGCCTGAAACATAACGTGACCAAGAAACGTCGACTGAACAAATGAGCAGATCCTCAAGTAGTCTCCAATGTCACCTTCAACTGTCTCCGTCTTTCAGTCCCTCACAATCTTCTATTCCTCCCAATAAGTGCTTATTCAACCTAGTAAGTAGTCAAATATTTGATTTTTTTCTAAAATATATAATTTATAAACTTGCTTTCCTTATTCCTCACAGGAGCACATGAAAATAGATTCCCCAAACATGATAAAAGAGAAGTACTGACATCTGGTCCCTTGAGGGATGGACTTACTAACTCCTTTCTTGAGTGTAGAGTGTATACATATCAAGCCCCCAGCCCTCTGCTAACAGGAACACAGATTTGAGTAAGATGCAGCTCCTCTCCCCAAGACCCCCACGGAGAGAAGGAATCAGAAATTATGTTGACTCAAGTTGGTTAAGTTTAATAAGTTAAAGAGAAAATTTAAAGTATGTGTAGACTTGACATCATTTCAATGTATTTCTTTTGTAAAGCTTTTAACAAATTCATGCTTCCAATTTATTCTCAGAGTATACGTTAACATTTGTCAAAAAGGCAACATCTCGTGTTAGAGGTTATGAAATAGACGAAGTGTAGATTTGGAGTGACAGCACCCTTCAGAAGAATTATTCTTATGATTCTTTAAATTTGATGCCAATTCATGATGACAGTTTGAAGTGGAGAGACTTAGAGTTATGTGACTGTCACTGTTCATTTTTCACGTTCAAATGGTGTCAGAGAATTACCCAGAGTGCAGTACTGCAGGATTTATGTAGTCACAGTGATGGTAACATGGATCACCACATTCCCTCCTGATGGACAAGTCTGGAGAAATATGTGATACGTTCCTGTATGCCTTAGTGTTACCATTCATTAAATATCCCTGCTTATCCTAACAACCAAATATTTCAGTATCTCCAAATGTTCTGAGGCCACAGAACAGCTTAGTAGTGTTCTATCAGAAAGGATCTTTAGTATTTAATTTTAGCTTATATTTCAGTGACCTTAACTTGTCTCTTCTTTGCCAAGATCTCCTTCTAAAAGTGAAGAAATCTGCTATGGAGATGGTGCTTTGGCTTCATAAAAGTGTTGTTATCTCTACTTTTCAGGTAAGGAACTGAAGATTATAGAGGAGCTCATCCAAGGCTGTGGAAATAATCAGTGCTAAGATTTGATCTGACACTAGTTCTGATAGGCACCATTTCTGTATCTTTTTGTCTTTGCTGTATCATTTCTTTGCTGTGTCATTTTCTGTATCATTTTCATCTTTGCTCCTTCAGTAGAGAGTACAGACTCCCAGGACTGGGGGTGCTGAACAGAGGCAGGTGGGACAAGGTTCACATCATTAAACACACGTTCATCAACCCACATGTGAAACTGTTATAAGATTTCTTTCTGCCTTGTGAAAACATACCATATTTATTAATTTTCCTTACTATATCAGTAATATTCAAATGTATAAATATTTTGAAAGTTACAAAACAAATTTTGAATTTCCTGAATTGTTTTCCCAAATACAGGAAAGAGATAGTAAAACACAAACACATGAATATTGCCAACAAATCAAATTGACAAACCTTAATTTGAGGGAACAAACCTAAAATAGCGACAAGCACCTCCATATACCCTTATTAACAAAATGTTAGCAGGAGGGAGCTGGAGCAAGAAACAAAGCAGTCAACAAACTCAATAATCCCCAAATCTCCAGTGTGTACTCACGGACCAGAAAGGAGCCCCACCTGGGGGAGGCACAGCGTCCTGCACAGGCAGGTAAATGGGAATTGTCCATGGTGCGAACTAAAGAGGCTGTGGCCGCCTGAGCTCCTGGGACTCCTGAGACTTCCTCCCAGCGCAGTTACGGGCAAACTGCAGAGAGCAGAGCTCTAAGCAATTCCGAAGACACAGAAAAAGTTCAGGGAAAGTGGGAGGCAGGCACGGAGGGGAGGCCAAAGAAAAAGCTTTTCTATGTTTTCAGAACTGCACAGAAGGAGAGTGCTACGTAAAAACAGGAGGCTACAAAGCCTGAAGGTAGAGAAGTTGGCAAAACTATCATGAACACACTTCTATCAAAAATTAAATTATAGAAAAAGGAATAATGGGAACTATTTGAGGTCGTTTGGGGTTGCGCATTTGTCCTCTCCTAAACTCACGATAAAATAAAGTGGCCGTTTGTCTTAGTTGCTTTTCTCTCACTGCTGAGACAAAACAGCTGACACTCAACGTTGAAAGAGCGGGGTTTATTTAGCTCGCAGTTTGTAGGTGATTTAGTCTACCGTCGGCTGGCTCGAGGCAGGGTGACATGGCAGACGGGCACTGCAGAGGAGAAGCATTCATGGTGGGCAGCCGGTAGCAGAGCAAGCAAGAAACAAGGCAAGCCTGTGCGTGTCCTTACGTTGTGTCCAACATACCAGGCCAGGAAGTGCCAAACCAATGGCGGACGGATTTAGTAATCATCCACCCACAGTCCTAGTGCCCTGAATCCTAGCATTAATGCCCTGAGTCAATCACACACTCTAGGTCCAGCCACCCTGAAAAAGTCCCACTGATGAGACTTTTGGGGACATCTAGACACAAGTCATGGCACCGTTATTACAGCACTATGAGATGAGACCTTTAAGAGGCTCTGTATTCATGTGTGGAACTGATATCTGTTAGAGAGCTTTAACTCTCTCTCTCTCTTTCCTTATTCTTTCACTGTATGGTGACTTCTACCATGTTCTGATATAGAAAGGAGACCTTTGTCAGAAGCTGACAACTTTTCCCTGAGCTCCCTGGCCTTCAAACTTCTGAACTAGCATGTCTATTATATTATAAATTACCATTTATTCATTATAAATTACCTAGTCTGTGGTGTTTTGATATGACAGCCCAAAATTGACTAAACCAAAAGTGTAATGCCATACAATTACAATCTAAAAATAAAAAGCAACATAGATCCACAGGCAATGGAGTAATGCTAGAAAAGTAAGCCACTTTACTTTCAAGTAAAAACTATAATATACTACTTCTAATAACTAATCCATGTTAAAAAAATACAAGATATCAAACAAACACAAATGAAAATTAGCAAAAGTTACACATAAAGTTATATTACCAGGCAAAATTAAAAATAAAATAAAAATTTTAGACAAAGGACACATCAGAAGACAGAGAAGATCCAACATACATGTAATAAGAACTCTCAAGAATGAAATCGAAACAAGGGAACAAAAGAAGTACTGAAACTAAAATTAAAATTTGTAAAGGAAGCTTTTGAAATTGCATGTTCAAAGTGTGAGCTGACAGTTTTATACTCAGCTAAATTAACTTTCATTTGAAAAGCTCCAGCAAACAGTAAAGGCAAATTTAATGACTTAAAGAATATTCTTTCGATAACTGTTTTTGAGCAAATTTGGGTCAGGCCAAATAACTAGAAATCTGCTGACATGGTTTGTAAGAAGCACTACAATACCTTTTCTGGTGTAACTAGAAAGAAATAAGAAAGTAAAGCAAAAAATACTAATAAGATATATTACCTCATAATCTAGATATAGCACAGTTAAAAAGTATGAGAAAACAAGTACAAACATACAATGTGAAAAGAATCTTAGTCTTCAAGAATCATGTTAATATTAGAATTTCTCTTGTAACTGCGCTATGTCATACAATACATGTGCTAAAGCAAACCAGGGATTATGTCACAGCCCAACTTTATAATCGTGTCTGTCCTGAAGAATCAATATTCTACATAGAGGAGACAAATATGCCAAATAGAGAACATCAAGTAGAAACCGTGTGGAGATGAATTAAAATCTGAAGAGTCTCCTACCTCACTAATTCCTACATGTGTACCGGAAGCTTTTGAAACCCTAAGTAACCCAGTAGGCCTGAGGTCACTAGGACTCAGACTGTGATTTTGAAATACTAGTTTTCACTAAAATAAAACAGATATTCTTGCAAAAAAATCCAAAATGCTAGATTTAAGCAGAGTGTGTATGAAATGAACCTAGAATATTATATCCTAACAGTGAGACAGACAGGCTTACGAGCCGGCCAAAAGTGCACAAAATTCACATGAAAATGTTCCCACTGCTCGTGTTCAGACAGTTTGTGTTCAGTAAGGAAACAGCCAGTGGATCAAAGCTCGATGATTATGCTAATTCAGGAATTCATAAGGACAGTTTAAAAGGCAGTTCACTGTGTTTTCCTATATACCAAAGTTATCCTTTTATAACTGAATAGTAGATGAGTATATGTTGTCCTATATAGAAATATTTCTATAATAAGTAGAGAATGACTGAATTTAAGTATTTTTATTTTGTGGTCCTTATAAATTAGTGGATCTAGGTATTAGTCATCATTTTTTGGTAACATAATGAGAAAGACAGAAAGACAGACAGACACAACCATACTTCATGTGGCTCTGATAGAAGAATACGACACCATAGATTTATCTGTTTTGCCAAAATTTAAACCTAGTGATCAATCTAGTGGGTCTGAGGAGATACAACTAGCAAAATCAGATAGTGGATACTTTAAAGGACAATTTGTTTTCTTCAACAAATAAGTTATGTGAAAATATGTGGAGAGGCAGAAAAAAATAACCTGTAGATTAATAGAGACAAAGTAACACTTTAGGGATGCACGTCAGGTTATGAGGCCGTAAAGGAATTTCAGAAGTGATTACTGTGAAAGTGAGTCTTGTTGTATTACAATAGGCATATAGAGGGCTTATGAGATGTCTGGAAAATTTTTATTTCTTGACTGGTCATGGTTACAAAGTATATTTTATAAATTTCTCTGTATGTGGCTTATGTTGTGATTAAGGTTTTTAAAGAAATCAACTTAGGGCCAGGAATTTAGCTCAGTGGTTCTGGCATCTGCCTTGCAAGCACAAGGTCCCAGGTTCCGGAAATCACATACCATAATGCCAGACGTGATGACTCATCCCCATCAGCAATCAGTACCATATACCACAGTGCTGGGCTCATGCCTGTAATGGTGGCTCAGTCCTGTAATCCCAGCACTCAGGAGGCAGAGACAGGAAGATTTCTGTGAGCTCAAGGCTAGCCTGGACTACATAGTGAGCTCAGGGCCAGGCTGAATTACAAAAGTGAGACCCTGTCTCTAATTTTTAAAAAAGTCAACAACTGATTTTCAACTTATTTCCCCCATGGTTTTCATGTAACCTGAACCTATAACAAGTAGGGTTTGACGTGTCCCTTCCACAAACATTTTTGAACCATTCACCATTTGGTTAGACGTTGGTGAACTCAACTTAAGGCAACTGTACTATGAAGTATAATGTGATTAGTGCTCTGTGGACAGTCTTATGAAAGCAGAGAAGAACTGGAACTTATTTCCGGTTGGGAGATTAGCAAAAAATCTATCAAGGTAATATCATCTCAGTTGAATCTTATAAGATGTGCACTCTCTTTACAACCACAGTGAAAGAATATTTAGAATTCACTGCCTCAGGACCTGCTCACTCTTAGCCTCTGAGGTCCAGTTTCCATTAGTCAACACAACTGAAACTAGCGGTGTGCTTGACCTTTGCCCTCTAACTGGCCCAGTTTCCTGTCGTCAAGGCTTGCCTTCTTCCAGGAACTCTTTCGTCCTTTTCTTCTGAGGCATCGCCTACCTTGGCCTACCTCCCACCTTCCAACCATCCCTTTAATGCCATGTGGCTGTTTTCTTCATTTCCGAGTCATGCCTTCTGGCTCTACCTCAACCCCCGAATTCCCTTCCCGTGATTTTGCCTGCCATCGAATGTTGTTCATATCTAAATAGCTATCATCAGACGCTTGTCCTCTGGGAACCCCAGATGTGAGTTTCTGACTCACTCACCATCATTTCTTTCCGGATCCCTGTCTGTTGTCACAAAATGGACATGCTCAAACTGAACCCGTTGGCTTTCCCAAATCAGGTTCTGCTCTGGATCCTGCCAATTCAGTTCAGAGCTTCTTCCCCATCCTGGTCCTGACTTGGCACATCCTAGCTGCCCTCTGGATACATTCGTTTTCCCAAACTTGAGCAGCTTCCATTTCTCTGTGTGAAGATGACTCTTTGTATGCTTTGGGCTATGCCTGTGTGTAAGATTTCAATGGACTTGATCAATGCAGTGAGAAGGTTCTCTGCAGTGGCTGCATTGGCAAGGGCCATCTCCTCTCAGGTGGGTGGCATCACGTCTGCATCTTGTCTGGTGTTGGCATCCTCTGGATGCAGACAGTTCTAGTCCTTTCGTGTCACTCGCTTCGGTGAATACCAGAATGAAAGTTGCCATCAACTCCATCGAACTAGTTTAGCACAAGGAAATCCAATTGCCTTTCTATGGAGGTGGGGGCTCCCTAGCAGTTAGCCACATCTAGTCCCCAGGGCCTCTGTTCTTAAATATACTTGTCAGGTTATGTTTTCCCAATGAGGAAACAGCCTTAATTTACATTGATTTTTAAGGGGGGAAAAGAAAAGATTTATTACAGGCGTAGCATCTGTTGTTTATGCCTCGAGGTAAATGTTTAGGTAGGAGCAGCTTCATCCACTCACCCATCTGTTCATTCAGCGCATTACTGCAAACGGACTTTGGCTCAGGACACCGGTCAGTCAGAGGAGGAGTGCGGTTCCTGCCTCCGAGGAGCTCACTACCTCGGTCGTGGGCACGGGGCTTCTGTCTTCTTGTTTGATGTCTGTTGGGTCCACGGATGTCGTTGCTCCTTCATTCACTGATTGATTCCCTCCTCTGTCCATTCACTTCTTTCACAGGCTCTTCCTCTCTCACGTCATTAGCAGCCATCCCTTTGAGGATGATTTGCAATGTTTCAGACACACTGCTCGACCTTCAAGCCATAGTCAAAAGATAAGTATTGAGCTCCAAACAGCACACAGGCACTGGGCTAAAGGTTGAGCGCCCGGTAGTAAACCAATGCCCTGTGGGTCTGCTGCTCACAGTACACACATTTTCACACATTTGCCTTCTAAGGATTTATGTTCTGAAATCACAACAGCTGTGATCACGATAAATCTAAATTGTTTTGGTTTTCTTTTTCTTTCTGCATCAATAAGTTGCTGCCAAGAAGGAAAATAAAAAGTTGCATAAAATCTCTCCTTAAAAAGAGGAGCTCAGAGTGCTGTTTCCATGGAAAAATTGCTGCAGAACTAGCTGGCGAGGATTGTTTTCTGGCTAATCACAGTCCTGCTATCAGCCAACAACACTGCAAGAGTGTTGTAAACAATACAGCTACACAAACCAGGCAGCGATCAACCAGCCCTGAATGCCACATAATTTCTCTACCTTTAAACACCTGCAGAGAGGGAGGGGGGGAGGGCAGGCATTTGTTAAGGACGGAGGATAATCGAGAGCAGTTTTCAAAAAGTACCTCTTAAATATATGCCCGTGTCCCCCTAAACCTGTCACAATAAAGCATCTCACTTTAACTGGTGCGTGACAAGGAAGCAATCAGCATTAATCAGAGTGGCACACGTCCATTTACTTTATGGGCAAGAAGGCAGATGAAGGGCATGAATAAGAAAACAAAGCAGCTTGCGGTGTGTGGTGCTTGGGTTTTCTTTTAAAGTTCGTATCTGTGGGAAATTCCTAATCCATCCTTTCCTCTCTGGGCATCATTCATCCAAACTGCCAGAAGTCCTGGTCAGTGAAGGTGGAAACATTTTTTCTCCTTTCCTGGGTAGAGAAATACGTAATTTGTTCTGGATTCTCTGACAAATTTGAGTCTTAGAAATATAAAATGGCAGAAATTCTGGTTTCAGATGTCTCCATAGGGGGCGCCAGCCCCACTCTCTGGGCGGTAAGACTGTACTTCGGAGATCAATGTTTCGGCTGATCACCGCCAGGCCTATTGGAAAACGCAGAGGGACAGAGCCAGGAGCTTTGCATTTTATTACAGCAGAAATCAAGAGCCTGTTCCCCTGTCTCCCCCACCTGATTTTAAGTCCCTTAACTCTCTAAATGCCCAGCAATACCTAGAACTCATCCTTTCCTTAACACCTCCTTCCCTCTGGCCACATGGATTCCTCTTTGGGGTACGTGGTTGGAGGAGGCAGTGACTGCAAATCGTAGCCAAGCTTCGGGACTTTTGATCAGAATTAGGCCTATAAAAATTTATGAAATCTTCCAGAAGTCATTATACTCCACCAAGCTGGGGGATTTTGTCAGTGGGTGGTGACAGTGTCCATCTCAGAAAACCAGAGAAGCATTAAGACATCTAATACAGATCTCAGGGAGGGGGTGAAGTTATTTGCTCTTAGATTCAAAGATGGGACTCTTCCATAGATAGATCTGGTCTTTGAGTCTACAGAGGCCGTGATGCCTCAGCATTTTGAATCTGCAAATGTCATGAGGCCTCAATATCCTGGAGAGTTTGATGACTTAGCATTCAGCTTGTCCTAAGCCTTCTGTTATTGTTGTCACCACCATCACCATTATATATACTGAGAAATTTAAAATAAAAAATTATGAATTATTGTGGAACAGTAACTATAAATACATAAAAGGGACTCTGCAGGGGATCCCAGGGTGAGACCTGGGTTCAGAGTTCCTTGGGACAGGTCCAGTTGCAGCCATTGAGTGCTGGAGGAATTCTGGTTCCCAACGACAGAGCGAGTCCTCAGTCATAGATAAACACGAACCCTCCGTGAGACATGCAGCACCTGCTGTCTGACAGTCCCATGAAAACAAGATGGCAGCCTGGGATGGTTGCCTAGCAGCAGCACATTCTTCTGAATATGCTTCCTTTCCTAAGCTTTGCAAAAGTCAAACGATAGCAGGCTTTTTCCTGGCACAAGCTGTGAGCCCAGTCAGTGCCAGTGCCCAAGAACCTTATGCGCTGGCTATTTCAGGTCTGCATAGTGACAAGCATTACGAGCCCTGGAGCAGCGAGCCACTTGGGAGAGAGTCCACTTGACACTGGCTTGTCTGCGGCAGTACTTCCTGTTCTTGCTTCTTTCAATGTGGCAAAACTCCACCATCTACCGTGGTCACTGGTTTTGTGGGTCCCTTTCCCTGGTGTTCTTTGTGTTCTCTCTCCCCCAACCCTCCTCCCTTTCCTTTCCCTCCTCCCTCTAAAGAATAAACAAAAATTTGAATGTCCTCCCAAATTTCTATTATTTTTCCAAATATCAGGCCAGATTTGACAGGAAATCCTGCTTAAATTACTGTTAAACTTCCTTGAACTGATTTTTAGATAATATAAAAAACTTGACCATGAAACTGTCTCCAAAGGAAAAGCCTTGGCTTAGTTAAGATTAGTTGCACATGAGGGAAACAGCATTGGTTCGGCTTGAGGGGAAAAGGTAGGGCAATTTATCAAGTGTCTAATGGCACAAGAGGGAGAAGGCTCCTCTGCCCTTGCTCAGGCATCTAAGCCAGGAATTCATGAGCATCAGGACTTTCTTCTGTCCTATCTCTAGGATTCTGCCAAACTGGCTTATTCCCTGGAGAAAAGAGGTCTCTGTCCCTGTCTCTGTATTTGCATTTTTTGGAAAACTCAGATGACCAGCCAAACTGCACCAAAATTGTGTTGCCCTCTTAGTACCAATTTGAAGTTCACTGAGGAAAGAGTATTACTGGCTCAGTTATTTATCTTCCCTGAGTTCAGACTACTGGACCCAGAGGGGCAGGTCACTTTTGTTGCACACAAGACAGGTGAGATATCATATTGGTAGACAAAAGAGACGTCAGCGTCCAGTAGGATGACTGGTGCCTGGTCCTAAAGCAGCCAAAACGGAAGAGCCCCCACCCGAGGTGGTGCTCCTTTACTCCACTGCTGGTCCTGTGCCAGCAAAGAGGAGCGCGCCGCCATGCAGCCACCTGGCATGGTGATTGATCTCAGGGCTCAGACTTCCATGGCAGCCAGAGCCCAAGGATAAGTGTGTCGGAACAGCTCCAAAAACTACAAAGCGTCCTTTTGAACACGCACTCAGTCAAAGCAGCCTCATGGGGTCGGAGGTGGAGAGGTCCTACCTCTTGATCACAAGAACATCAAATAATACCTAATGTGACTAAAACCCTTCAGCAACTGGCTTTTAGCGCATGTCAAACAGAAACAGTAGTCTATTTTTGTTTACACAGTTTTTGCACACCTAGAACATTCTGTGGATATTCATACCTGTAAACAATATGTCATGCGCGTGTGACATAGAGTTAAAACCGAAGCTCGACCTTGGAGCCCTTTGTCAGCAGGACTTCTGAGAGTCATGTGGAACACAGATACTTCTCATGTGTGACCCTTTTGCACACTGCAGGATGCTCAGCTTCCTTGGCCTGTGTCCACTAAGGCCAGTGCTGCACTCTTGTTGTGTATGTCTCTGCCAGCCTCTCTGCTGACTTGAGGCACTGCTTGTAGACCAAGGTGGTATCCTCCTCCTGGACTGACCAGCTTCCAGGCTTCCTTCTTCTACCTGCCGGGGTCCCGACGGTCATAGTTGTGATGGCAATGACTGTGACATCGGTGGGGTGACCGGCAGTGTACTGGTACTGTTGGCGATATTGATATTGGTGGTGATAATGTCAGTAGTGACAATGATGGGAGCAGAGATGACAATGACAGCAATGCAGCAGCCTCTAACATTACTGAGCGTTTTCCTTTTGCCAGGGTCTGCCTTAGGTCACACAGCAGCTCACTGCCTGTGAGCAGCTCCTGAGAGGCACCTGTCATTTTCTGTGTGCTTTGGTGAGGAACTGGAGAATGAGAAGGCTTGAATAACCCATACTGGGTCACAAAGGTAGAAACTGGGGGACTGAGAGGTTCTTTTTTTTCTCCCAGGCTTCCGGGCAGCTTTGGGTAGTATGCAACTCCACCTGGTCCACTTGGGTGGAGGGGGATGAGGCAGAGTCCTGCATGTAGTTGGGACCAGGCCTCTCAGAGAAGGGCAGAGGGTGGACAGGCCCTATGATTAGCATCCCTGGCATGCTGGACTTGAGGAAATTAAAGTTGGAAACAGATGTGGGGATTGTAGAAGAGCAACCGCCTGCTTCTCAGGACCAAATAAGTTCCCTCCCAGACTCTGAGGGAGGATGGCCTGACTCTTCCCCAGTTCTGGGACCCCTGTTGAGTCAAGAAGATGTAGTTCTGATAGTAAAGAAAAAGAAAATGGCACTGGTCACCTTCAGCTTGACGCAAAACTCCAGATGATGCTCTCCTGCTTGCTACTCCCAGGCTGAGCGGTGTCGTCCACGCCACGGTGGCTCAGACTTCTGTGCCTCGAGCGCCTTCATTTGTTGGCATTTACGCATGCAAACTCCGAAGTTCCCACCAGACTCGCAGCC
Organism: Petromus typicus; assembly: GCA_004026965.1. Lineage (NCBI taxonomy): Eukaryota > Metazoa > Chordata > Mammalia > Rodentia > Petromuridae > Petromus > Petromus typicus. Next base: position 42,390 of record PVIR01003525.1, read on the forward strand.
ACCAGAGACACACCAGTGGGAGAGCGTGCACCCCAAACGAAGGGAGTTTGAAGCTCAGAAGCGCCTTATGCACCCTGTACCCATTTACAAGCTGCTTCATTTAGCAAGGACATGGTTTGTGTTGTGTGATCTTTAAAAGTATAAAAAATAAGACTGCACCATGAACCGTAAAACAGACAAGAAAAATAAATAGTAAGCTGTTCCTTAATTCAATTGCAGCCAACTAAGTTTCTGTCTTCTTAGATTTTAAAAAATAAAACCAAACAAATCTATAATAGAAATGCTTTTCTGGCACATAACATATCCTGCTTTAACACTGCTTATCTGTATTACAAAAGTGTTCGTGAAAGCCTTTGAGTGCTTCTTGGAAATAGAGCAACATTTTTAGAAAGAAGCAGTATCAAGGTGTTATTTTCTGAATTGAAAAAGTCTGCATATGACATATTTCCTAGCCACATAACATATTTTACATCAAAATATGGTCACATTGGTAGGGGAGATGCAAAAGAGGAACAGATGTAAAGAAAATTCGTACTGCTGTTGCCCCTGGACCATTAATCCTACAGCAAACAACATCTCTTATGTCGTACAGCTTTTAAAACAGTATTTTCACAGTAAATAGGAAAGTCCTGTTCGTGTGCGAGTCCTCCAACGGTGTCCTTCGTCTTCGGTCACAGTCATTTGGACCCTTTCTCAGCCCAAATCCAAGAGTGGGATCATCCACTCCAACTTCAGTGTCTGGGATTTCTTGTCCCAGGGACCTGCTGGCATTATTTGAAAATTGCTCACATTAAAGATGTTCTGAGAGTCTAAGTCTCTCTCCCAGAAGCGACTCTTTCTCCTGGGTGCAGAAAAGCCCCACGGCCCGTGGTCTACCAGCCTGGCTCCTTCTAGTGTTTGGAGGTGGCCCCTGCAGAGCAAGCGTCGCCCACGTCCACTCAGACTCGGCATCCTCTGGCTGCACAGGACGCAGCAGAACCCCACAGTGATGATGGGCTCCGCCTCTGCGCTGTCTGGGGCAGCAGCCTCCCCGGACTGCCTTCTGGGAGGTGGTGGGTTTACTTTGAGAGCTCCCAGGAGGGGGAAAGCGAGGACCAAGCAAACCAGAGGAGGAACATTCCAGAGGTGAATGCGGTCTGAGTTCTGCCTCAGCTGAGGGGAGTTTCTGGAGTGACTTGGAAAACTGTGCTCTATAGAAAGCTAAAAACACTGGAAATTAATACTGCAGTATACTGTATAGTCGAGAGGTGACAGACATGGTTTAACCAAATATTTTATTACTTGATTTAACATTAGTAACCTGGTTTTGTTTGCAGATAAAAAATATGAATTTGGGGTCAGGGATTTAGCTCAGTGTTCCTGGCACCTTCCTCACAAACACAAAGTCCCGAGTTCAGTCCCCAGGACCACACACACACACACACACACACACACACACACACACACACGTTAGAAAACTTAAAGACTACAGCTTGTTGTTGGCAGGGGGAGGATGTGAATTAGGCCAGGGTGCAGCATTTCACATTCTGACCCTGTTGATCAAATGAGATATGATTTCTTACTGAAAATCCTATTTCCTTGTGAGACTCCCTCATAACGTTATATCTTTATCATAGTAGATCCTCAGATACTGAACTTCTAAGTTTATAAATTGTCTACTGTTTCTTTTGATGGCTCCATTTTTCAGTAAGAAAGTTATAAAAATGATTCACAGCCTCATGATACGCCAGAAAACATTGCGTTTGCATTAATGTGTCATCACGGGGAAGCCCGGTTTAGTGTGAAGATCCGGCGGAGGCCCTGGGGACGGCGGTGTCGGGCCGTGTGCAGCCCCACCCGCCATGGCACCCCGGGCCCCCTTTCTTCTCACCTTACACCTGGGTAGTAGAAGCTTCCACTTCTGAGCCCGGCTGAGCGTCAATAAATGGCTGGAATGCAAGTGCCTCTCAGGCAATCAGTACTCACCGAAACCCCAGCCATCGCTGCCACTGTAGCAGACCCTCCCTCCCCCAGGGAGACGTTCACTTCAAGACATTCCGGGGACACCTGGAGCCATGGTTGTGCTGCACACTTTCTGTGCTGCGGGTTTTTTGTATCAACATGCCTATGATAGGGCTCTATTTATAACACAGGCACACTTAGATATGGGCAACCATAATAAAATAGATCAGTTCTAACAATATACTGTAATTAGAGTGACTGAAAAACTTACTCCGTTTATTTCTGAATTTTTAATTTCATATTTTAGGTGGTGGTTGACCTATAATGGAAGATAAAATCACGATAGTAACCATAGAGCCACAGAGGAACCGATCGCATCGGCGTACGGCCACTGCGGCTCACCAGGTTGGGGTTTGCTCTTACCTGATTTCCAGCAGTACAGAAAACAGGTGATGGCACCAAAAACACACAGAGCAGGATAACGAGACGGCGGTGCTGCAGAGGCTCCTCCTCTCTTCTAAGGTGCAAACGTACTCTGTCTTGCTGGGTATGTGCGCATGTATGTACATGCATGTGTCTTCCATTCAGCTGAGAGATCAGTAGAAGACCGCATTTTGTGACACTTTTTGAAATATTGACCATAGTCGCGTTTTCTCATCCCTACAGTCTGGCCTCTCGCCGGGGCAGGGGTGGCCCGTGTCTGTGCCTAGAACTGAGCGGACCCACTCAGGGCTCTGGAGCGGCAGTCGCGGGCTCCTCCCAGGCCAGCGGCCGCCTTTCCGCGGCTGATTTCCCAACCTGCCTGCTTCATCTTGGGCCAGCTTCCCCACAGGTGTGCAGCGCTGGGACACCCTGGCCTCTTCACACTGAGCCAAGGGAAGCTTTGCTCTCTAGCTCACAGGAACATGGCGTGTTACCTCAGTTCTCTCGTGTGTGTTTTCCAGATTTATTTCTTGTGGCTTGACTTTTTTCCCCTTCTTATAATTACCATCTTATTCACAGTATATCCAATTTTAAGAAAGTGATAGACATTTAAACTTTTTTTTAAAAAAAAGAACCGCCCTTCAGCAGCAGTAGTCCAACATGATGCTGCTATTCAGCTGAGAGGCTGTGTTGACCTTCCTCTTACACAGGGGAAGGCCTGAGGTACAGCACTGACCAGACTGCTGAGCAAGAGGGACAGCGCTGTGGGGGCTTGTGCCTGCTGCACGGTGGAAACAAAGACTTATGGGAACTTTGAGAGAATGAACTGACTTTGGGAAAAAAAAAAAGAAACAGCTCAGCAAAACAACAGATGATCTTACTTTCGATGCCCTCAGAAGATATGGACAGATGATGGCTTGATCCAGAGACTTTCCTAGGACAGGCACCTGCCAGCCTGTGGGTTCCAAATTCGGTGTGCATGCACAGGTGACGTTTGAAGGAGGGGTCTAAAGACTGTCAGTCACAGAAGCCAGGCCACAGCCACATCTGCGCCCGTGGTGGCAGCATTCCTCCTGCCCACTGAGACCACTCTGGTGATTGATCCGGACACTGGAGAGTTGACAGGCAGCTGGAGGAGCTGAGGACAGGGTGTCACTACGGGAGGACAGCACTGTCTTAGTAGTTTATCTTCCAACAGATGTTTCCAGATGCCAACAAGACAGATCTCAGTCAAAATGGAAGGTGGTCCCATGAAAAATGGTACAGGGTGTGTCTAGAAAAAGAAATAAGGAAATGATATAATGCTAGAAAGATTCAGAGTGGAAATAAAGGAAGGTCAGAGAAAATGAGAAAATTTCATTTTCTAATGAACCAGGTCACAGAACAAACAAGTCATTACATGATCTTGAATGTTATGTGAAGAGATTATCTACCGGATGAACTTGGACACTCATTGAAGAGCTACTCTGACCATCAATCTTTAGTAAGAATTACTCCCCCAAAAGTTTAAGCTGATTTGTTATTAAAGCCTTTTATAGCTTAGGAAAATTCTATTGCAGCAAATCACATTGCCTATAAATCACATCATATGTAAATGATTCCATTTATATGAACTGTCTGGGATGCATAAATCCAAAGAGATGGAAAGTAGATTAGTGGCTGTCAGGGGACGGAAGTATGACTGCTAATAGGTGAGGGGTCCTTTGGGGGTTAGTAAATATATTCTAAAATCCTACAGTGCTGATAGTCATACCTCTCTGGAAAAAATATAAGCCAGCCCAGTTGGAAGTAATTTGTATATGCTTAAACGAAAGATGATTTATAGAAACCACCCTCCATGTGTTAATAAAACTTCTTGCACAGTCTTGAACAAATTTAAATAAAAGGTAATTGAATATGCTAATTTCTCAAGATGGAGATCATTTGCAGAGAAAAGCAGATAACAAGATAATGATATCACCTATAGATGTGACCAGGGTATGAAGGAACTTCTATCAAAGCCAATGGAAAAACAGAAAACGACCAAGCTTCTCTCAGCTTTCATCTCTGAAATGTTTTCCTTTCTGTATCATTTCAACAGCATCTCTTGATATTTGAATGCCTGAGCTCCCCTGTGGGCCCCACAGAATTGTGCATCGAGAGGCAGGTTTGGGCCCCACTGAATCCTCCAAGACTCCACCTCTCTGCTCTTGGTTGTCACACGTGTAAAAGGACAAGAGCACTTGGTTGCCGATGTCTGCATGGCCCACTTTGAAGGCTGAGTTGTAAAGTGGAGGATAAAGAGGCTGCACAAGGTAGGTGCCTCCTGGGGAGAGGCCCTTAGCCTTCGCCACACAGCAAAGCTGTCCATGGTTCTGCATCTCAGTAGGGCCCAGAGGCCTGGGGCTCCAGGCAGAGCTTTCTCAGTGAGGTGAACATGGCAACATTTGCACAGTTGACACACTAGTCAAATCACCGGTCCGGTCTTCCTGCGTGTCCTCTGTATGCAGAGCCTGTCCCTGCTTGCTCAGCCCAGAGAGAGCAGAAATTGAAGACATGATAACTGACCTGAAGGAACTTAAAAGCGCATGCAGGGGAAGAGTGTTTGAGGGAATTCTGAGCTAAGTTCCACACTGAGTTGAAGGTCTAGGCAGGCATAGGGGGAAAGGTAGTGGTCAATACAGAGGCAAAGACAAGCAGAGGTAAAGCTTTCTGGATCCAAATGGAGCTTATGCCACATCTGGATGGTGATATGTGTGTTGATGAAACCAAAGGGACCTGTTAGAAAAATGGCCAGTGCTGCCTCCTGCAAGGCAGGTTGCCCTGGGAACCAAGAGATGCACAGGCCCTTAGACCTGCTGCTGCCCATCCGCGCCATGGAGCCAAACACTTGCAGACTGTGTGGTAGAAAAGTCTCTTCGCCATGTCTCAGCCCAGATCCACCATGAATCTTCCTCTCACATTGTGGGATGGGCCTTTTCAGGAGGGCTTCTCTTCCTCCATCACAGCCAGGCCCCCTCCACCCAAGGCCCTAGGCAGAAGTCACTTGTCGCTGGCATGGAGTCCTCCTGGCTTCCTCAAACTCTCTCCAAAGTACCCTGGTCTTGACCTCTACCACTTCCAAATGTATCTGAAGAGCTCGGTTTGCAGAGACTTTTCTTTGAAGAGGGTTCATTTAGCGATGTCCTTGCCCTGGCAGTGAAAGAGAATACTGAGTTTTAATGGTGTATAAAGCACCCTAGAAGCACTACAGTGAATTATTATAATGGACTGCTGTAATCAGTGTAATAAAATAACTCAAGCAGATGAACCATTCGACAAACACTTATTAAAGACCTACTATGTGTGAGTTCCTGGGAATATAAAGGTGAAGATAAAGCTAAGGCTTCCAGCTAGCACATGATGCACTGAGACAGGACCTTGGGGGACTGTGGGAGGTCCGGTGTCAGGGTGCACATCAGCATGAAGCCAGCAAAACCTGCGTCAGGCCCCAGAGGTGCCACTGCCAGCTGCATGACCCAGCCGTGGGAACACATTTGCCTCAGGCAGACTTTCCTACCCACAGAGGCAGACTCATTTTCAACCCTCCTTATTTTCTGGTATGCGAAGTCAAGGCTACATAATCTCTCAAATGAGCAGCCCTCAAATGTTTAAAAATAATACTTTAGATTTTGAGATATAATTCGCATGCAGTGAAGCCATCAAAGACTATGCTTTGGCAGTGTTAGAAACGTGCAGTATACATCATCCTCACCATCAGAATGAGACAATGTCTCTGGGGCAGAGGACCCGGTGCAGTCACTTGGGCGAGTTCTGCTGGTAATTACTGCTTTGGCTGCTGTCCTGGCTTCGCGAAGACCGGAAAGCACAGTGTGTGGCGGGGGAAGGGAACGGCCCTGAAAGGCCCTCAGGGGTCCTGACTGAGTCTCCACAGCGAGGGTTCTTTTCTAGCCTGGAGATGGCATTGACAGGACCCAGGGACGGTTCGGATGGGCTCAGTTCACACTAGACCATCATCAGTTTGCACCGTCGCATACTGGTGTGTCAGTCCACACACAAGCATGTTTCAGAGGCTGTCTTCAGCTCCTCCTCACCCTCAGGGCAGGAGCCCGGGAGGGCCAGGTCTGTACAAGATGTGCTGCTGCCCTGGGGAACTGCAGTCTCTGTGGGGATAGAGCTGGACCCCCCAGATCGGCCCAGCCCACGTGACTCTGGAGTGTTTCCGTGCAGCTCAAGCTCTCTTATCTGCTGCCTGGGTTGGTGACACTGCACCACAAAGGCTGACGCTGGCTTCTAACTGGCAGTGAGCTCCGGGAACTCTTCCATCTCCATGCACCGGGCGCTGAGGACCATGGCCTCCTTTATCCCAGGGCCATGATTATCCTCACATTTTATGAAGGCTTCAGCTGAGATTTCATCACTTCTCCTGGGATTTCAAATGAACGGTTTGCTTGCTTGTCTCCCTTTCTGGTGTTACACTGCCGAGCTGCGTGTTCTCCAGTCAAAACAATTGAGTCAAAATCACTTCCAGTACGTTATCCTTCTGTTTCAGTGTGGCATCGATCCCGTGCTTTAACAGACAGAGATGAGAACTTGACTCACGTCTTCTCAAAACAGCAATTGTGGACATTGTTTCCCCACACCATCAGCCCAAGTCTTGGTGTGGTTAACATGGGGTGGCTGTCTCCGCATCATTGCTGGGGGCTCTCCGAGTGCAGGAACTTCAGTCTGTAGAGGACATGGCAGTTTGAACTGGCATGTGTGTTTTTTTGGCAGTGAGTCACAGCATCGGTTGGAGTTTTTCTAGGCTATTCCTGTTGTGCCTCAGATCTAAATTTTCATGCTCTGAGGAAGGCCTGGCCTGACCGGGTGTAAGCCGCTGTCCCTCCCTCTCCCTTTCCTCCCCACTCCCTGGCCGTAGGTGGCAAACACCTCTGCCCACCAGGCCCTTCCACAGTGCCATTTCTGCCTGAAACCAGCTGATCATGGACTGAATATACTGAAGCCATGAGCCGAACAGACTGCTCCTTTTCTACATTATAGGTGTTGGGTATCATTTCTCGGCCATAGTAGAGACCAATGGAGGTTCTGGCTAATGGTCCTAAATGTCAAGCTGGAAGCTTTGCATCAAACCCAGAACCCAGTGAGCTTTAGTCTGTGACAGACAGTGTAACTGGGCCATCAGAGCCTGGGCCCGAGCTGGAGAGATCTGGGTTCGCCCTCAGGAGAGCAGGGGTGAGATGCGCGGATCAGGCCTTACCTATGTAGCCAGCAGGAGACAAAGCCAGGGCAGACAAAGAGAACATCACGCAACCCCTCTGTGACACTGGACTGGATGCCTCGGCTGCTCTACAGACACCTGGCAAGGTGCCACCCTCAGACAGAGGCAGCTCCTACCAGAGGGTGTGGTGGTAACAGGGCACCGGCTAGAATCGGACCCCAGACCCGCCCTCCGAGAGCTCAGGAGGCAGCCCTGCTTGGTCTCTCTTCAGTCTTCACCAGAAGAGCCAGGGAGGGCTGACGATGGTCTATCCAGGGAGACCCAATAAAGGGGCACTCGTGCATCCCCAGCGCTCCTCCCAGCACCGGCTTGTCAGCGTCCGTACACTCGCTGCTGCCTACGCCTGTCTTTCCGCTACTTGGAAAGCCACATCTCTTGGGCTGATTGTCCTCTAAGCCATAGCTCTGCCAGCTGTCTTTATTGAGGTCTGTACCAGTCACTGAGAAATACCTTTGATTAGGGCCAGATTTGTAGGGTCATGGATTCTGTGGGCTCAGGGATTCCCAGGACCAGGGAATAGTGGTCAGGGTCCTGTGGATGCACTTTTCTTAAGCTCAAATTCCCACCCCACAGAGCAGAAAAGTGACCTACACAAGATTTTGTCTTATTTTCTTTAAAAATTCCTGTTTTGCACTTTTACTGTGTTGGCTGTAAAGTTAAGATCACAATAGTGTGCTTCTCTTGAAGTGGGCATGGAAATTACCTGAGGTCAGCAAAGTAAGAAGCTTCATTCGCGTGCTGACTAAATGGAGGCTGTAAACGGCATATCCCAGATCCTGTCGCACTCTCCTGGATCCTGTCAGCTTGTCGGATGATCTCAATACCTTTGATCAGGCAGTCGTGTTTCCCCCTCATGTTGGCAAGAACATAAAGCGACAGCAGGTCTGAGTCAGGGAGGAGGCAGAGTTGGAACCTGGGGCCCAGAAGCTCGGCCGCTGTGGCACCCCCCGGCTTCTCTGAGGGTGGCTGCGGACAGCATGAGCGGCTGCCCCGTCCTTTGGCTTCAAGACCCTGAAAGCGCAGGGCCCAGCTTGCCCATCACCGGCCACAGAGTATTCCGTGGAAAGCAGCAAATGAAATTCTTGAGAGCACTTCCTGCGTGGAAGACTGAAGCACACTGAATTATTATACATGATTATCCCTAAAGGTAATAAAAAGAGTGAATATCCGTCCCCACCGAGGACTGGGGGGGCACGGCCATTGCTCCCGTTTCACAGTCGAGGACAGAGAGGGTCTGAGAGAGACTTGGTCAGCTCACAAGGGAGAACAGCTGTGCTCTGGAAGCAGAGACTGATTCATTTGGCCTCAGAAAGAAATTTTCAATTCCTGATAATGTCAGAGACTAGAACTTGCTTTCCACAACACCATTCTCCGCAAAGTAACTCAACTTGTCTGAGAGCATGCCAGGGCGTTGGCTTTTTATCGCCATTCCCTCCACCCCTAAGCATGGCCGACCTGTGTACTTGTAGGAAACAGTCTGAGGATCTTCCATGAAGCAGCTGCAGTGAAGCCACGAAATTCCTTGCACAAATCATTCGCCCACCTGGAACCTGCCCTGCACTCCAACCTGTTGTATGTAGTTGTATCCTAAAGATGCATTCCAGATTGTCCATATTTCCCTTTGGTCAGAAGATATGTCCTGATCTTCTCAGAAGATATGTCCTACTCCTATAGCTCAAATATATTTGAAATAGTTAAGTAAACAAATCGGAGATTGTAATGTGTCCGAGCAAGAGCAGAGTTGCACAGATAAGCAGGGGTCGCCTCATTCTTAGATACCAACTGTGAAAGATGTAAGAGATGGAAAAACTTAAAGCACCACATAAATGGAGCCAGAGATGAAGGGTGAGCTTAGTAAGGTTTGAGGCGGATCCCAGCCAAAATAAGCACAGTAATGCACATCCGTGAGAGTGACCTTCCAGTACATGTGACAGCTGTGTCCTGAGAAGAAAGAAGAAGCTTAGAAAACCCTGTCTCTGTATGTGAACAGCAATATTTACTGAGGGCCTCCTGGCCAATGGGAACAGTAGCAATAAACACAACAGACCTCTTGTAGGGCTTACATTTCTGGGTTGGGGCAAGACTGTGGTGCATTAAGTGAGCTTTCCCTCGCTGGAGAAAGATACCAGACATGGGGTATTTGTAAAGAAGAGAGGTTCATTGAGTCCAATGATTTGGAGGATCAAGTCCAAGGTCAGGGCCTGTTATTCAGCTTCTAGGGAGGTGGCCGTGGGGTGCACTGTGGTGGGCATGTGTGTAACAGTGAATGGTCCTACCGCCACCAGAGACAGAGAAAGAGCTGGGCTCCCCAAACCCTTGGACCGCAGCACCCACAGTGAGTCAGGACCTCCCACTAGATCCCTCCTCCGAAGCCCATAGTGCACCCCGGACGGCACCAGCTGGGCACCAAGACTTTGCCGTGGACTTTGGGAGACACTCATCTCCCAGACCTTAGCAGGGGAAGGGGAAGGAAGGCTAGCAAATGAAGCGCTTGGCCACCGGCCCGGGGTCTGGGTGGGGGGCAAACCGGGAAGTGGTGGAGGCTCCAGGCGCCCGGGGCTTGAGCCCATCGCCGGCTGTGCTTCTGGAGCCGGCGGGCTCAGGCTCCGTGGGGCTCAGCCTCTTCTGCCAGTTGCTGGTGCAGCACACAGCCTGCAGCAGACAGTGCAGAACATAGCCCATTTCCCTTCATCGGCCCAGATGGGCGGAACAGGGGCCCCGCAGCACACCTGAACAAGGGGCCCCGGGGCTAAGAAGGGTTTGCACAGGGCTTGTGCATGTCGCGGCTCTCTGATTGCACACATATATACACGCACGCGCGCATGCGCACGCACACACACACACACACACACACACACACACACACACACACACGCTGCATTTGCCTGTTGTGTAATTACACCCCTCTTGGGTCTCCCGAGAGTGAGCACCTCACCCTTCTCGCTGAGAGCACATCCCTCCCCCTCCTCTCCGTCCCTGCTCACACCTGAGATGTTCTCAGGCTCTCTGTGGACCAGCAAGTCCTCGGGCTCAGTCCTTTGTCCCAGGCAGAAGGCTCGGGTTCCTTCATCTTTCCTCCACAGCCTCTGGGAAGAGGCGGAAAGGGAGGGGGCAGGGGGAGGGGAAGGGACAGGGTGTGGGGGAGGGGAGGGGACTGGGAGAAAGGGAGCAGGGGGAGGAGTTCAGGGGGATTTCCTATCCCGGGGAAATGTAAATTCTGTCCTTCCATTTAGGACATAAAAGCTCCTACTTTGGCTTCTGGTTTAATGTGATGCTTCAACACCGATCATCTCTCCTCCACATAAGGAGCTTCCCAGAGAAGTTTGGAGAGAAAAGAGGCCGAACCCTACCAGGAGTTTCATGCGCCGTGAAGGATCTGTATGGCGCGTTTAAAACTGTGACGAGCGCTTGTGTTCTTGACACAGTAACAACACACAAAGAAGTGTAAAATAATCTGCTGCTCCCGGAAACAGCTGGGCTGCAGCTGTTGCCAGGGGCAACCTTATTTATCTCTATGTAAATGTGAGAGACTCTTTGTGCTTGGAGGAAGAGACAGGAGAGGAGTTACTCATCTCCCTCTGGGGAGGACAGGGAAGTGTATGACGGCATGTGCTTCAGAGTAGGCAGGACGTACCGTCCCGATGTCTTCATCTTGCAGAGGTTCTACAGTTTCCTTAGCGAAGATCACAAGCCAGAGGTGCCCAGGCTCCCAGCCTTGCCGGGCGTGGGGCTCCGGCCCAGCCTCACACGGACAGGGAGAACTCACCTCTCATGGCGGCTCATCGATGCAAGAGTACAAACGACAATTAAACAGAAAAATGACCCTGAAAATCACCTACCCTGTGGCCACTGCAGAAAGAGAGAAAGCTCTGCAGGCTCCACTCCGTGGAGTCCCTGGGTCTTCCGGACACCTCCTGCCTCTGCTGCGGTCCTCTGACCGCTTCTGGACCAGTTCTGCTCCAGTCTCTGGGAGCCTGGTGCGGCTTCTCCATCAGGTCACACTTACAGGCCAAACGGCAGGAAAACTAGCTCTGGCTGATCACTTGGAGAAGTGGCCTGTGTGCCTGTCCCTGGGGACTCTCCAGCACAGCCATCTCCTCATCAAAATGATCTCCTTTATTTGTTCAAGAATCTAATCAGGCAGGGTATGCTGACGGAGGGCTTACCGTGTGTCAAGTGCCATTCGAGGTTCTGGGGACAGAACAGAGGATAAAATAAATAAGTTTTTTTTTCCTTTTCACAAGTGCACACCTAACCAGAAATGATAGATAAACACAGGAAGTACGTTGTGTAGAGGGTGCTCAGGGCTTGGGGAGGTGAACACTGGGAAAGGGGCAGAGGATGTTGATGTGGGGAACCCAGGAAGTCCTCACCGAAAAGGTGTTTTGCAGGGACTTCTGGGAGAAAGAACAATTCTCGACAGAAATGTATGTGCAAAGGCCCTGAGGTAGGGACATGTGGGAAGCATGGACTGTGAGGAGCAGGGAGTGGAGTGGCGGGCAGAGGGTGAGCAAGAGGGATGGTTGCTGGCAGGTCTTTGGGGGGAGCAGAAGTGTGAGCAGGCAGAGGAGGCCTCCTTGAACACAGCAGTCTTTGGCTGTCATGCTGAGCCAGATAGGGGCATTGGAGCATTAACAGGGCAGTGAGTGGACTGGGCTTGTGAGAGTTCACTGCAGCCACAGCAGCATGGAAAGGGTAGGTAGGATAGGGCTTGGGAAGTTCTAGCCTCTGTCCTGCCAACAGAGGGCGCACTTAGGGATGAGCTGGGCAACGTGCAAGGGTGCGTGTCCTCACAGGCGCTTTTGCAACAGTGCATCTGCACCCACTGACCTCTGTAGTTACTGCTCTTCTTACCCCCATCTTTCCATATTGATAAACAGGGAGGTAAATCATAACAGGGAGGTAAATCATAATTTGAGGATGCTCATATTTTTCTTTTGCCTAGATGTGCTGTCATTTAACCAGCCAGCCCTGAATTAAACCCTTCAGCAAGTCACAGTTTTCACCACGATGAGCACTTCTGCCCTGAGTGCTCTGAGTGTACATCCCCAGCTCTGGCCTGCTCAGAAGCTTCTCCGGAGTCAAGTCCTAGAATTGTATAAATTCTAAAAACAGCCAGAGGCTCCTGATCTTTATGCCAAATGCCTGGAGGAAAACCTGTACTGGGCACCTTCCCGCAGCTGCGTGCCTGTCTCCCCAGCCCACCAGAAGTATCACTGCCATGTTTATTCTCTGCTAATCGCATAGTATGTGTTACTATTACTATTGTCATTCCATGCCTTTGCCCATTGCGGGAGAGAGAGGACTATAGGTCTTTTCTTAATTTTAGAAGCATTTCATATATAAATATATAGTCTCATAAATGTTGCAAACGTTTAAGGATTCTTTTCCATATAATCTTTATATTGTTTCTTTTGGAAATTTTGAAGTGTGCGTGTAGAAGAGTACACAAGAGTGTAAGAGTAAAATAAAAGACGCACCTGTGTGTGCCTGTCACCCAGGAGAGAGCCGTGCCCCAGCTGTGGTCTTCTCTTCCCACCAAACCGACGGGTGTTGTGGATGTGACAGCAACAGTTCTCTCGCTGCTCTTTACATTTTAGCCCAACTCGTGAAGCTTCCCAACAACATGGTCTGATGCTTTATGGAAATAAAACCATACAGTATGCTTTTGTCCACAATCTGCATTTTTTTTTCCAGTAACGCTATGCGTGTGCATTTCCTCCAAATGGAAGTCTCTCTGGGGATCCCCACCTTTCCCAGTGTAGCTACAGAAATTCCTGTGGAAGAGGGGCTTCTGAGTCCCAAGAAATGCATACTGTAAAGTTTACTAGATCTTGCAAAATTATTTTCTGAGAGGTTTTTTCCAACTTATAGTTTGATGAACAAATTGTTGATTTGACCCCAGAGTTGCAGAGATGTGCTGTTGTTAGATATTTTATGAAATGGGACTACACAGGGGAATTTTTTTTTTTTTTTTTTTTTTAGGTTTTTTGAGACAGGGTCTCACTTTGTGGTTCAGGCTGGCCCTGAGCTCAGCCTCCAACTCACATCACAGCAATCCTCCTGCCTCTGCCTCCCAAGTGCTGGGATTACAGGCGTGAGCCACCACGCCCGGCACTGTGATATGTGGTACTGGTTGCTGCTGGGCGTGAGTCTCCACACCCAGTATAGGTATGTGATTACCGGGGATCGAACCCGGGTCCTTGCGCTTGCAAGACAGGCGCCGGAACCACTGAGCTAAATCCCCGGCCGTACACAGGGGATGTTTTTTATTTTAAAAGGGGCAAGGATTTAGAAGAAGTTGGTATATTTTTTAACATAGCTTTTTAAAATATATGAGTTTTAATTTTTTAGTGTTCTGGAATTCTTAGAAGGCAGACTAACAGTTTTCTTTGATGAAGCTGGAAGTGGGCAGAACTTTTGTAAGAAACTGAGATCACTTCAAGGCCAGAAAAACAAGTAGGAGGTCATTTTCAGAAAGAAATGGTCACCTTATTGAAAATATGAATGCTGTTGGTATTGTTTGGAAGCATTTGTTTGCTCCTGCCATCGCAGTGTTCCGACCTGAATTCATGTGTTGGTTTCTCAGGCTGGAGATTGTTGCGTAAGGTCTGAGGTGCACTTGATTTCAGTTTGGGACCCAAGGATGGACACTGAGCTTCTGTGTTCTAAGCTGTGATCTCACTAGCGACAAGCTGACAGACCTGGAGTTAACACTACCCAGCATGATTTGTCTGCATTAGAAGCTCACTAATATGGCTATAATCACAGGCCAAAGTGGATAAGTGTTGGCAAATTTTTCCTTGGTTTTATTTGAGAAAAAGAAAAGGACCCTGAACCTTTGCCACAGCCCCATGAAGGTAGGAGGAAGCCCTGTCTTTCATTTCACACATATGCCCAGGTCTTCGTACTGCAGGATCTTTGCTCACCTTATTCTCTCTCCTGGAACGCTCCTCCCCAGTATCGGGGAGACGGAGCTCACTGTTGACAGGAGTTCAGGCTGCCTGGGGAGGTCTCCGTGAGTGTGAGCCCCACCGATCCCCTTTGTTCTCTCCCACTGTCCTCTTGTTCCCTGCACCCCTTGCACCATCAAATATGACTGTTGCGTGTGTTGGTGTGTTTGTTATTGATATCTGCTGTTCACAGCTCACTGTGGGAATGTAAGTCCTCTGAGTCCAGCACACGTGCCCTCAGGTTCCCACAGTGTCCTGGCACCTGGCATAGTGCCTGGTGCAGAATCAGGAGAGAAGGACCAAGGCTCCTGGTGAGTGTGGGCAGTCTGGTGAAGTCTGCAAGCCATTAGCACCGCCGAGGACCATGGGAGTGAGGGGCTGCCTGGAGGTGGGTGTTGGCTGACGTTCTTTGTGCACAGGTGGAGCCTGGGAGCGGGTGCCCGGCTCCCGCCTCAGCCCTTACATTCTTCTTACATCAATACAACTCTGAAGAGGGTGAAAGGTACCAGGGTGCAGCTGGGTAGGGGGCCTGTTCTCAGCACAGGGAGGGGTGACGGCTGGCAATGATGAATTGTGTATTTCTCAGTAGTACAGAGGACTGTGAAGGTTCCCAACACTAAGAAATGATGACTGTTTGAGGTGGGGAATGTGGTAATAATCCTGATACGATCGTCATACACGGTATACATCCAGGATCCTCAGTGGCCCTCCCCCAGGCTGTCCAGAGCCTGTTAGGAGGCCGGCCCTGGCAGGTAGTCAGCGTGATAAGCAAGTGAAGCCTCATCTGTCTTGACTGCCCCCCAGTGCTCACATCACTGCCTGAGCTCCCCTCCGCCACATCAGCTGCAGCGTTAGATTCTCGAACCCTACTATGAACGATGAATGAAGGTATCTGGGCTTCGTGCTCCTTTATCATCCTGAAACCAACCCCCTTCTCCTTACCTGCAATGTCCATGGAGAAATTGCCTTCTGTGAAACCTGTCTCTGGTGCTAAGAAGGTGGGTGTTCATCTATGGAAATGTTACACTGTACCGTGTGAATATGTGCAGTTTTTGAATTTAAAAGACACCTACACACAGAAGACAAACTTAGTCAGGACCTCCCAGGCACTCAGGCCTGAGCAGCAAGGAACCCTCGTTTCACAGAGTCCTCATGCACGCCCAAGCAAGATAAGCGTGGCTGACCCCATGTTCCAGGAGATGCAATCGAGGATTATGCGAGCCAGGTCTCTTGGCAGGAGGTGTGCAGTGAGGAACATGGACAGTGCAGCACTGAGTAGCATTGTCACCCACATCTTTAACGCCCTGCCGTGGCCTTTAACGTCCTCCTAAGCCTGTCCTGAGAAGCTGGCAGCCTTGGCCACCTATACTTTGTTTGCCTTCAATTCCTCACCTGATCTTTTCCTCTGTGCCCAGAGTTTTCTTCATTGCTAACCATGCTGCCTGGGAAAGTTGCAAGTACCTCCCTGAGCTTTAGAAATCAGCTTTAGCTCCCCCATCTGTAAAATGGGCTGGCAGGTGGGCTGGCTGCTCTGGGAGGGATACTATGCATAAATTCTTAGATGTACTTAGGGCCTAAATACGAAGGGTTCCCAGACACTCATGCGCAGAGGACTTGACCCAGTGGAGCAGCATCAGTGAGTGGGAGGTAGATGGTGACAGGATTGCGAGGATGCAGTGCTCACGGGATGTGTGTGTGCTTTTTATAAAGTGGCATGATATTTGCATATAACCTATGAATACACCATAAGCTTTCAGCCCTCTCTAGATGGCTTATGCCTATAACAATGTAAATCCTATGTGAGTAGTTATTATGTGGTATTACTTAGGTCATAGTGATAAGCGAGAAATGTCACACACGATCAGTATGGATGCATTTTTTTTTTTTTGGCAAATATTTTCCCTACTCAGTTGGTGGGATCCATAGATGCAGATCTCCAAATACAGAAGGCCACCTGTACAGTAGTTATTGCTGAGCCCTTTCCTTCATTTTAGCAAGCCACCTAAAAAGTCCTGCCTCTCTGTGTCCATCAGCTCTCTGTCCCTGAGTTAGGTACCTGAGAAAATGCACGATAAGGAAGAAAGACTCATTTCAGCACACTGCGGCCCCGTCACTTTGAGCCTGTGACAGCACAGTCATCATGGTGGGCCCAGGTGAGGAAGGAGACTCTCACCTCTCACCAGGAAGCAAAGAGGGACAGGGCCAGGTCCCAACATGACCTTCAAGGGCATGGCCTCGTGACCAGTGTCTCTCTGCAGCCCAGAAGCTCCTGTCCTGAGAGACTTTGGGGACACACGTAGAGTCCCAGCCTTAACAATCTCCCATCCTCCCTACCTGCCCACTGACACTCGCCTACACACGGTCACAGTTCTTTACAATTTCGGATCTGTGATCTGACAGGGGTCTTTCCCACATAAGAACACCACAAGCTGTCTCGAAGGTCACTGATGTGAGTGGATAATTGTTCCTAGAACTACTCACATTTTGAAATAAGACTTAGGAAGAGGGACGGGACTGGAGAGGGGAGAGAGAGACTGGCGCTTCTGGCGGTTGTAGCCTCGTCCCTCTTGGCAGTCGGCGCTTTCTTCTCCCTTTTGAGCTGTGGAAGGAAACTCCTGGGTGGGAAGGCGGCATCCTGGCAGTGCAGCTTTCTACCACCCTGCGGGTGGACGCTTTCATCCTCCGCTGGCTCTGCACAATGCCAGGAGAGACTCTTTGACATACAAAGTAGGGTTCGAGCTGTATTATCAGTGCACACTTTCATTTCACACAACCCTCACCAGCCAGATAATCGTGTTGCCAATGAGTGGCCCTCGGCTCTTATCAATGACGGAACACTCAGCAAATATTTAAGGAGTGATTTCCACGAACAAGGGAGTTGACACACTTCTGCCTGGTGGAGGGGCACAAATTCAGGGTTGAAACTATTTCATTTTTGGAGGTGATAAAATGTCTTAACTGGAGAGTCACACAAAATAACATTCCCCAGCTAAAAAAGTCTAAAATATGCCCTCCTGCCTGATCCGCCTTCGTGTATTTTGCTAAGTGCCTGGTTTTCTAATTAGGAGAAAAGAAGAGGAAGTTTTATTCCCGTATCCATTATAGCATGTGACCATGTTTCAATTATATTTTTCTTTGGACTAGAGAAGGGTAATGAATAGATCCTTATCAAATAATTTGATAGACTTCGTTATACCCAGCAACTTGTGTTAATAAGATGCACTGGAATCTTGTCTGAAGTTAGCATCAACATCTGCAGAACGGAGAGGGGCCCCTGGAGGCTGTCCCGGGGCTGTAAACCGCACCTCGGCGTGGTCCCAGAGGCTGACACTGCACATGACTGTGCCTTCCGTTGGCCACTGGAGCCATCAGCCCTTAATGGTCTATGGTACGACGGGGCCTGAAGTACCGCGATACAGGGGCTTTGTCATAGAAATTAAGCAGCTGAAATACAGTCCTTTAATTGCCCATGAAGTACATTGCTATTTCTTCCTAGAATAGAACAGATCACCCTTTCAGGGAAAAGAACAGAGGACATGTTTCATGAATTTTTATAGCTTTTCCTATATGTCTTTGCATATCGCCAAGCATGCTCAGTCCAGCAAGACAGAAGGTCGTGGAAACCGAGACCCGTGAAGGATTTGGTTCTACCCTCTGGTCCCAGGGCACATGAAGAGGGGTGAAGCAGGAGGGAGGGGCAGGGTGACTGGCATCAACCAGAAGGCTCTGGGCATCGCTTCCCCTGTGTCACATTTATACAGGTGTGGCCACTCAAGCGTGACGTGTGTGTGACCAGCCCCTGCTTGCGGTGCTTACAGTGTGTCTGACTCTGGGCCTGACTCTCTACATGTGCGACCCCGTGTCCTCTTCCTGAGCACTGAGGGAGTTAGGTAGCACTGTGTCCACCTGATGACAAAGACACTGAACTGCTGAGGGGTTAATTTGCTCAAGTAAGTGGGCAGGAAAATAGCAATTGGAACCGAGGTCCTCTTGCCTCCAAAGAGTGTACGCTCTGCATACTGCCTCAGGAACCGTCCCTGGTAACCCCTCTGGGCAAGAAAATGCTCACAACTGAGGTGAGCCCAGAAAGGAAGCTTAGTTCTCTCCCACTTCTGTAACTTGCACTCTGCCCCTCTCATCTCACTGGCCCTAAATAAAATTCTCATTACTCTTTGGGCTCAGGTACTAGAGGTTTTCTGTCCCTAGTATCAAAATCTCTGAGTTCTCTTCGGCATCCTCCTGTGGCTAAGGGCTCCTCAAGGGCAAAGCAGCCCACCCCAAATCTACTAGTTGCTCTGCATTGTGTTGCTAAGAATTTTGCAACGGCCGCGTGTCCTCCTCATGTTCCCCGAGGCGGGTCACGTGGTTGTGGCTGCACTGAGTATTTAACACATCACTGACCAATGTAGGGAAACAGACCCTGTTCCCTTGCTGACTCCTACTTTGTGAATGATGAGGCAATGGCTTTTTGCTGAAGCTAAAGGAACAGAATTAAGGAAGTTTGAGGAAGAGAAGGAAATAGAGAGGGAAGGAGGTCACCTCACTGCCTGTGTGAGCCCTGAAGTCTCCAGATTACACTAGGGTGTCATGGCAGGCGGCAGCCCCTCGCTTGGATCTGGTCTTGGCATCTACCCTTCTTGCTGAGTGGTCTCGGCCACTCTACTGAGCCTGCCGAGAACCTGCTTCAACATCTGCAAGTGTTGGAGTTAACAGCCTGCACCGCGGAGAGCTGCTGGGCGAGCCAGAGGGGTGGCCTGGGAGTGGTGCGGCCTGCGGCCAGCCGCTCTCACCACACAGGTGCCTGTCCTTCCCGCCCACGACAGCCACGAGGTCAGATCCAAGGTCTGTGAAGCTGTAGGATGACACAGGTGATGCTTGTGCTTTCTGCTGTGACCCTTCCCCCCACGCCAGCCCCGAGGTGAACCAGAGTCCCCTGCCCTTCCTAAAACAGATCAAATCAGTGTGTTGGACCCACAGGGTCTGTACTCGGAGGCCGAGCAGGTGCTCAATTACCCTTTTATCAGAAAGTGCATCTTCATGTCATAGGCCTCTTCTTCTATCATTTATTTCCACTTTTGCTTATTTGGCCCTTAGTACAGCCACATCTTTATTTGCAAAGACAGCACTGGAAAGAGGGGGAAGGATAAGAATGAGGCAAAAAACACATCAGATCGAAGCCCAGAGATTTCCATGAGGCTGGAAAGATGAGACGGGAGGCAGGGACTGGGAGACCGACCGATTCCTGTCTCATTGAAACATTCACGATCCTAACACTGTTTTGAGGGGAATTTCATCATTAGTGCTTTTTTAGAAAGAGAGAGTTCAATTGTCCTCCTGGAAGAGAGACTTCTTTTGCTATTTGTTTGATCTAGCATCTGTACCAGAGAGAGGCAAATGCATAGGCAATTCGAGGGCTTTGCTTGCTAATATTAAACCCGTTACTCATGTGTTTGCCCTCTTGGCTTCGGGCGAGTGGTCTCCAGGCCAGGCTGGGTGGAAGTCCCAGCTCCCATTTAGTGGCTGCGAAGCCTATGCGCGTGGCTTGTGTTCCCGGAATCCTGGCTGTGCTGCAGGTTGTGACTAACCATCACACAGGAGTGTGAGGCCCCCACGATCAGCAGGTACAACACAGGCGGATGTCACTGCCACCAGGGTGCCCTGGCTTTGTGTCTGTACAGCAGCAGGTAGGGTGCTCCAGCTCCGGAAGAGGGGTGATGGGCTGAGAGATGACAATGGCAGTGACTACTGGTGGGGTCCCAGGTCCCCTGCTCTTTGACATCAACTAGACACACCCTGATCTGCCAGGGCTGAGGCTGCAAAGCAGATAGCACCCTGTGCACAAGCGAAGAAACACTGCTGGAGCTACAGTCAGGTCCCAGATGACCCTGGGGAGATGGGGGCACCGCAGGACAGCCTGCTCCAGATATCACAGCTGCAGCCCCGGAGGCCAGTGCCCAGGCTTTCTGTGGGAGGCACATTAACACGTATTCTCCTTTTTCCGCCCCCCTGGGCCCGACAGCGCTGGGCACAGAACCTCTCTGTGCTGCGCTGGGACAGCAGCCACCATGCACCGGCACATGATGTCCCCAGCCGCCCCTTCTCACGGTGCAGCCGCCTAGGGGGTGTCTTTCCCTTTCAGCATTAGGGACATCCCTGCCCCCTTCCCCGAGCGGCCTGGCTCCAGTTCAGGACCATCTGGAAGAGCACATCCTTTGTGTCTGTCTGGGCTTTGTCAGTGTCCCAGAGTGCATCTCGGGAGCCTGCACCTGAGGCAGGCATCACTCCCTGCTCTGCTGCCTCCTCTCTGGTGAAGCACAGAGGTAGGAAAGGACATTTCCAATAGCCCAGGCCCATAGCAGCCTCAGTTCCTGGGCTATAGGAAGGTTCTGGATGAACAGGTTCTTCTCAGTGACTTCATTCTGCTGCACTTCGCACTGTGACTTTGGGTGACCTTGGGCCTTTGGGCTGTGTCTTAGCCATTCAAGAGCTGTTGATACGAGTCATTCTCCCCTTGAATGAATAAATGGGATGTTCCAGCTGTGAGGTTTTCCAGAGGCACAAAGCCAGAGTACTTTTCTTTTGAAAGTGGAATGATATTGTCAACTATTTTTTATGTCTTTCTCTTTTCTTCATTGGCTATTATGACTGTTTCTGATTTCTGTATTCCTGAAGCAAGTGTTTCTTGTGTCTTGACAAAGAGCTCAGGACATCTCCCCCTTTCTTTGTCTTGCCATTGATTTATCCATTCCATAAATATGTACCGAGGGCTGAGGATATGCCAGGCGCTTTGCTAAACGCTTGAGACACAGCCTGAGCAACACAGACAAATTCCTTTACCCCCCGGAACTGATAGGCTGGCACGGGAGGTAGACAAGAGACAGAGAAAGAGGTGAAAGATGCAGAATGTCTCGGGGTGAAGTATGGGGAACCTGAATAACTGCAGGGGAAATAACTACCGGGGAGGTTTGAGCAAAAATAGGAAGAGGTAAAAATGCCAGCCCCAGGTCGCTCTTCGCAGTTGGAACTAGGAGTGCAAAGTCCTTGGGGCAGGAGCACGTTTGAGCCATGAGCAGCCACGAGACAGAGGCCAGAAGAACATGTGGAGCTGGGGCTGGGTTCCAGCTGGAGGCAGGTATGCTAACGGGGCCTGACCTGGCAGTGGCCCCATTTGTGTGAGTGATGCCTACGAGTTAAGGGCACAGGCGTGTCTGGAAGGCACGGGACGCTCAGCTGCGCACAGTTCCATGTTGGCGACCTAAGTTACTACTGCTGAATGCATCGTGTGTGCAGTAGCTAATTTAATCCTCACTGCACACTTGTGAAGAGGACTTTTACCACCAGACAAGTTCAGGGAGGTAGTGTCGCCAGCAACAGGTCACACAGCTGCGAAGTGCAGAGCTGGCATTCAGATCAGCCTGACGGTGTGCAGGATGCCCGCTCCTGGTAGACTGCATTGGCCCGGGAAGGACATCACCGACAGGGCGCCACTTCTGTGTATGAACACACACACTTCCATGTGCTGCTGCGTGTGTCCAGCCTCTGAGCTTCATAATACAACCAGCGCAGGAGAGCCCTTCTTTACAGCTGTCCCGTGGGTCTGTTCCAAAGCGGTTTAAGAAGATAGGCTCGCACCTGCTTCCTGTGGTGTGACCCGCGGCCCTGATGTTGCTTCCCGTGACTCAGTTTCTGCAGTACAGAGTGGAGATAGCACCGGGTGTCCTTCCTGCAGACATGGTGAACCGCCTGACCCCAGCATCCGACGATAACTTGCTCTTCCCCTTTCGTGGTCCAGGGCTCTTCCGCTGTTTCCACTTCCAGACATGGGTTAAGACACACCAGGTCCCCAGGACAGGAGCTGGACGGGCATGGGCTGGTCTGGCCTGTGACCGAGTCTGTCCTCGCAGCCCTTGACTGTCCACATGGCCTCTCATTGAGGAGCTGTCCCCTTTGACTCCTCCGCACAGGTGAGGCTCTTGGCCTGTCCAGAGGATGGGGGAGGTGAAATAATCCCTGGTGACATCACTGTGACAGTTTGGGCTGGACAAGTCCCAGTTCCAGGGACGGTGGCTTTCTTGGGGTGCTATCTTGGCTCCGGAGCCTCCTGTGACACTCTAGAGCTTAAAGGAACTTCTCCGGAAGTCCTGTCTGGTGCCACACGGCCCCTCCCTCACCTGAAAGCAGTTCAAGGACTCCCTGGGAAGAGCTCAAGGGCCACAGCTCAGCTCCAGGTGTCCAGCTGCCCCTGAGACTCACCAGCGCCCCCATGGGGACAGACAGGCTAGCAGCACCACACGCCGTGCTCTGGGAGCGCAAGGATGAACTCAACTACTGTCTGCATGGTCATGAACAGTCATTCAGTGTGTATTAGAGACAATGTGTTATATGAACACATCAAACCAATAATTCAAAATTGGAGTTTTTATAAGAAAGAGAACCGTTGAGTTACATTTAGAGTATTAAACAAATTAAGGTAAATGGTACATAGCTACCATGTTGGTGGCTCTTCTGTGACTGCAATGTATAAAAAGTCATGCCCTCCATAAAACACAGGGTTCTCCTCATTTGCAGCTTGAGCAACAGCAGCCTCTGAAAGTCTGGAATTTTCTGCACGTGCTGGTCCCACTGGCCACGTCACCTTCACTTGTGTGTGCCCTAAACCCTACACAAAAGCACGTTGTGACACGTCGCTCTACTCTGCACAACTCACAGGGTCTACATGGGTCATCTGTCCTGGGCACTGTGAGTGTCATTTAATGCGGGAAGGACCCCCATGATAAAACCACTTTAAATCTCTCTTCTAAAATCTTGTTAAGCCTTCTGTTCAAATTTATTGTTTGCAAGTGCTCAGTGCTGAGAAATGCTGGCCTTTCTGAGAGTCATATCTCAAGCTCTCTCTTGTATAGCAGCTTGTACAGGCTGTAAATTGTTCCTCCGTCATTACAAGAACTCATAATGAAACCACTGGCAACACCCGGCTTGTAGCTAAAAGTGAGAATGGCTATTGGAAGGGGAGTCTCTCATTCCCCTTTAAAACCAGACTGGAAATTTACTGCCTTCTGTACAACCTCTGAGTAGCACTCTGTAGCCTGTAAAGTGCCGACCGTGTGATCCAGGAATTTTATTTCTAAGTTAAATCAGTGTGTGTGTGTGTGTGTGTGTGTCCTTCCATCTCCAACTCTATAAGCAGATTCAGCCACCACGGACAACTGTTGACAACATTCGTGACGTTACTTGGGGATGTGAGAGGACACCGCCATTAAACGTCCCTGAGCGCTTTGCAAGCTCTGCGGCCACGAGTTGGAGCTCAGCTTGACTGCCAGGGTTTCTTAAGCCCCGTGTCCACACACTCTGCTGTTAGGTCGAGCAGAGAAGATGAACGGATGTTATACAAATGACAGCTAATTGCCAAAGTCAGCTCTTGTAACAACTCGGAAGAGGATCTGGGCTTAGGTGAGGTAAACAAGTTGGGTTGTATGTTCCTTGTGTTCAGATGGCAAACTGAAATGTCACCAGGGCGTGCTCTCAGCTGTCAGCTTCTAATCTAATTAGACAGGATAATTGGGGAGGCTGAGCCTGCGGACAGTTGACAGACATATTAAGCTAATTTCATTTGCTCTAATGTGATTCTGGCAGTGTCGGACACCTCTTGTCACGGCGTCAGCCAGGAAGGCTTCGGAAGTCCAAGAACTCTGTTTGGACCTGGGGATAGTTTCTGGATACAGCAGTTGTTGCAAAACGGGGTTGGGAGAGTGGCAGGGCTGAGGAGCAAAGCAAACTGTAAAGGCAAGTTAGCAGAAATTTGATGGGGTCAGAGCGTAAGGGGAGCAGGATATGGTGGCACGCACTTAGAATCCCAGCACTCAGGAGGCTGAGGCAGGAGCATTCCAGGTTTGAGGCCAGCCTGAGCAACTTAACAACTTAGCAAGACTTTGTCTCAAAATAAGATAAATAAGAGCTGAGACTGTAGCTCAGGGCAGAGGCCCCAGTTCACTCTCAATACTGAAAAATAAATAAAAACAGATGTAAACAGGAGGTAAAACTATGGAACTGTCAACTGATGTGAGTCATAAAAAATATTCCTTTTATGACTTTTAAAAAGATGCAGTAAACAGTTTCCCCCTATAAAAGGCTGCCTTTAGAGGCCTCGAGGCATGAGTAGCTGAGAAATATTTTTAGATCTGACAGGTTCCCTGATCTGAAAATCCCAAATCTGAAATGCTGCACAACCCAAAACCCTTGAGCACACACACAATACCTCATGTAGAAAACTCCACGCCCTGAAACTCTGTCTCATGCACAAAATCCTTTCCAATACTACATAAAATTATATTCAGGCTATATGTAGAAGGTATATATGAAACAAATGAATGTTATGCTTAGAGTTAGGACTTACTTCAGGACATCTTATACTATATGAATATGTAGGCAAATAGCCCAGAATGCGAGTAAAACTCCCAGTGTGCACGATAACAGTGCTCAGCCGGCGTCCTTGTCTTTAAGGCTGACGGAGGCCCTGGGCCGGTCCTCGGGCCGGTCTGCCAGGCAGGCCATCTGCCTCGGGCCATCTGGGCCATTGCCCATTTGGAGAACGTCCCTGTAGGATTCATTTTCTATTGATACTGTTACAATAAACTTAAATCCAGGGGCATCACCAACACATCCGTTGTCTTACAATTCCTGGGGGAAAACTGGACCATCCAGGTAGAGTCTCCCACAGGTGCAGCCAAAGTCAGGCCGCATTGTGTCCTGTAAGCCCCAGACGTGTCTGCTCCCGCGGGGATTCATCATTGGTCAAGAGCAGCTGCTTGCAATTGTCACACTGCAGCCTCCACTTTCTTGGTGGCCGCAGCCCAGCGTCTTTGCGCCCCGGGTGCTATCTGTACATCTCCTCTCGCGCTTTCCTTCGCCCACTTCATTGTACAGTGTCCAGGGCAGGTTAAGTATCTTTCACACTGCAGATTTTTCCAACTTCTTATTTTGCCACTTGCCTCCAACTCCAGGTGAAGACAGTGTGCTGCTCACCAGGGTGGAGGTAATTAGACGAGACGGCCAAGGCAATCCAGGACAGTCTCCCTGTGGTGTGACCTGTAACCTTATTTGTCCAAAAAGTCCCCTTCATGCTATACTCACAGGCTCCAGGGGTGGGAGCCTGGCCATCATTGGGGAAGGAGGGGGTCAGAGTGATTTCCAAGAGACTGTGCGTACATGAAAGTGTTTCATCTTCATATAGTTCAAGTGTTTTCTTCGGGCCTTATTTACAATGATAATTTGGGTTTAGTGAATTATTTCTTTCCCATAAATAACACAAAGTTGAATTTTTCCCTAAGTGGTAGCCAAGCTATCATTCATTATATCTAATTAGAGGGTTTGAAAGTGTGAAGTTCTACCAAATATAGAGAGGGGCCAATATTACTGCTTCTGAAGGGATTCATCTGGTTTCCTTGTAAATTCTTAGTCTTGTGGGCCCAAAGATGCCTATCCTCGGGCCTTGGCATTAGAGTGAGTTGTCGCGTAGGTGGCTCAGTTATAGGGAAAAGGGGTCAAGCTTGTTGGACCACCTTCATGTCCTCACAACAGCAGCAGGTATGGACAGGGACACCACCATGTGAAGCCCGAGGCAGTGACCCAAGGCTGCTGCATGGTGACCTGTGTGGCAGAGATAAACATGGAGAAGCATTGAGTTTAACTTCCAACCAGTCACAGGCAAGTCAACTTATGCCTGTCTACTGTATTATCTGTCCAAACATCCATCAAACCATCCATCCATAGATCCATCCATGAATGCATCTCCTCCATCCCACTCATCCTTCATCTTATTTATGTGGAAAAAGCACCGTGGTGAGCGGCCACCTTAGCGTATCCCCAAGTGTCTCCCTGTCTCTGGGTGGGAGCAAGGCGCTTCCTTACAACTGTCCTTAGCCCCAGCAGGCTGGATATGTTAGTTACTTTTCTCTCGCTGCTGAGACAAAATACCCAAATCCCAAAGAGAAAAGGAAAAAAGTTTATTTAGCGCCATTTGTAGAGGTTTCAGTCCATAGTTCAACGCCTCCAGGACAGGGTGGCTTGGTAGAGGGGTGTTGCTGGAGCTGCAGTTCATGGTGCCGAGAAGGTGGCGAAAGCAACAAGAGAGCTTAGCATACCGGGCTCAGGGAGGTGCCGAGCCAGTCACTCCCATGTGGCGGCTCAGTAATGGCACACCCTTAATCCCAGTATCACATTTTCAAGATTCACCTTCGTCCAAAAAAAGATTGCATGAGGCTTTGGGGGACATCTAGACACAAGGCACAACACTGGAGGAGCGACTAGCTTTCTCTAGTCCCTGCTAGAGATTCAGAAGTACAGTGCTCAGTGTGGAAGTTGCTTTTCCCCAACTAATCCAATTTTATTCCACATGTCCCCGTATCATCCTTGTGTCTCAGGAAGAAAAGACAGAGGAAAATTAAGTAATTCATCAAAGATGTCAGCACAGCAAAAACAGGGCTGCAACTCGGGACTCCAGAGTAAAAGTTAACTGTAGGTGATGATTTGTTCTTTACTTTAACTTCTATTTCCATATCTTAGTCAGTCAGTCTGAAAGTGACTAGTCTCACTTGGCTACAAAAGAAACCGCTTCCAAGTGTCTCAGACTGGATTTGTCTGGAGTGTCACCTCACTCAGTTGTGGCCTCTTGTCACCAGAGATACGAGTCTGAATGATTCCCCCTCTCCATGTGGACAGATTCCTCTTTCTCAGGGTCCCGTGTATGGCAGTGAGGTGGATGGATGGGAAGATGGATGGGCAGGTGGACAGACAGATAGATGGACAGACACACAGACAGATGAACGGACAAATGAATATACAAACTCAATAATTGTAACTGGATATGCTTTACCTATTTCTGGTTGGGATATTAAACTTAACCAAGCAGCCAATATGCAGTCATGTAAAAAAAGATTATAGCCATTCCTATTGCAATGAATTTTAACTTGCACACACAGAAATATAACCAAATTTTATATGTAAGTTTATCTCCATGATTTAAAAAAGATGTTAAATGAAGAAAAGCTACCGCATATGTACAGCCTTAATTGCTCCTTCTAAGGTTCACTGAACAACTTCTCTCTTCCTATGGAATCAGATCCTTAATCCACCATGGTGCTAACCATATAAATCAGGTTACGGCCAGAAGATGATCCGTAATAACTATCCTGCTCCGTCTTTTTCTCCCACCACACACATCTGCACGTGCACAGCCTGGGGATGACGAAGCTTGTGTGGCATCATCACATTCACGAGCCCTGAGGCGAAGGAGCAGGAGTTTTAGGAGAACACTTGTTAGGAACCATGGAGACGCTCGGGATGGTGTCAGTTCCTGTCAATCCACGACTACTACGAGGCCTCTGCAAGGCCCTCACAACTGCTATTTCTGATTGTCAGGGCAACTTTCTCAGGTAGAACTTTCTATCTCTATTCAGACGAGAAACCCAAGACCAAGTTCCTGCATGAATGGGGAGCTGACTCAAGTGTGCGTCCTTGCTGAAACCTTCTAAGTCCTCAGGTTGAGTCGCTCATTTGTGTCTTGGTGATTTCCCCATCGAGTGCAACCTCGCTGTGTTTCTGAGCAAAGGACACTGCTGCGCACACATTGGTGCTGCACAGATTTTCACTTAATGAATGACTCGAGCTTGAAAAGACCCCAAATCTGGGTTAAAGGGCTTTTACACCATTGCAGAATTCGGAAGAAATATTCCTCTCAACACAAAAAAAACTACTTTTTTTTGGTATCCATTCATCCAAACAGTTTTTCTCACCTACTTCCTTAAAAATATTTTCTTATGGATTTCATTACATATAAATAGCCCTCAGAGATGGAAGGATTTTTAAAAATATGTTAATCTGCTATGACCAAAATGAAATTAAACATAGCATGTTGGTGTTGCATTGTCCCCCTGGTTCGTGTCATCCGGGATATTCAACCCAAATCCCTGTGTCTGGAGCAGAGGCGCATGTCCCAGGCCTCTGTGCCTGCCTTGAAAACCGGCCTCTCCCCTCTGTCTGCTCAGCAACTGTAGCAGGCACTTCTGCCCAGTGTCAGGAGGCTATCATGGCACATGCTTCTGGCCCCCCAGTCATTGG
The DNA here is from genome assembly GCA_004026965.1 of Petromus typicus. NCBI lineage: Eukaryota > Metazoa > Chordata > Mammalia > Rodentia > Petromuridae > Petromus > Petromus typicus. The sequence goes on from PVIR01003525.1 coordinate 71,082, forward strand.
CTGTGTTTCATTGGAAAAACCAGGGCTTGGCCGAGTTCATTTCCAGCTAAGGTCAACTCAGTTCCAGCTACGTTCTTCCCCTCTGAATTAACTGTCTGTTCTCTTTAGAAAAGATATGCTAGTGCTCTCCCTCTACAGTCCTGTCTGTGATGAACTTTTATCAGCAGGTGCCCCAAGGCCTGCCCAGCTTCTCCCCCGCCCCCACTTGCAAGAATAAACACTGGATGTCCTTGGTCTCTTGGTCTCTGCTGCCCAGAGCAGCCCAAGGCTCAGTTTCTCTCAAGTCCCTGTCTCCGTCTCCCTCTCTTCTCTCCAGCAGATGTTGTGCTGGCTCACAGGAGGTCAAGACCCACAGCTGAGGTTTTTGATAATGTCTCTTATAAAGAACCCTAGTTGTGCACTGGCATTGCTTGACTCAGGTACGACAATGGGCAGAGTAGATTTAGAATCTGCCTCCACAGAGCCTATAGTCTAGGAAAAGGAGCAAATGCTGCTATACAGTTTAGGGACCCAGAGCAAAATGAAAATATAAGGTTGCTTATATGGCACCCAGATGGCAGCCACAGAGCATCAAACCACTCGCAGGGCCCTGAGTACCAGTGCAATCCCCCTGCGCCAGCACTGCACTCTTGCAGAGAAGATGCTCAAAATATTTAATTAATAAAAGATTCCTATACTAATAACAGCGGAATCATGCTGACCGTGTGGCAGTGCTAGACACAGCATTAAGCTCTTCTTAGGTGTACTTTCTTGAGTCATCACATGATATCACAACATTATTTCTCTGAGGAAGAAAGAAGCTTTGAAGGGCTGGGGAGCTGCCCAGGGCCACTTGTTAATGGGGAGAAATCTGAAGCCAACCACCTCGTAAGCCTGTGCTCCCAGCCACCCTGACGCCTATTCCCTCGGGGCCAAAGCAAATATTTAACCTCTCTCCATCATGTCCATCAGGCCCTGCGTTTTGAGATAATCTGAAATCTGCTATTCTGATCCGAGATCCACTGGACTGGCCAGCACCTCGGTGCCTAGCCCTTGCCCTGTCAGGAGCTGAGACCGTCCAGTACCTGCACTCTGGCCAGGCAAGAACAGCTGTTCTACTGCGCATGACACACACCTCCAGGCTGCTGCTGGCTCAGGCCTGTTACAGGAGGTGCAAGGACGGGTTAGGCATCCTTCATCTGAAAAGCCTGACTCCAGAATGTTCTGAGTGCCAGTAGGGTACCACAAGAGGGAAATTCGATGTCTGACCCTGTGACGGGCTACTGTCACAACATGTTGCACTAAATATCACATAAATTACCTTCAGGCCATGGCTATTTGTGAAACATATGTGAGTTTCATGTTCAGATTTAGATTCCATGCCCAAGATTTCATATCACATGTATGCAGATGTTCCAAAGTGCAGAAAAATCCAAAGCCTGAACACTGGCCCCACCAGCTGGATAAAGGATCGTGATCCGGTGTGGATGTGAAGGTTCGCAGAGTGCCCCGTGCACGGGTGGCAGGAGAGCCACCCACGGGCCTGATGCTCTTCTCGCTGTGACCCAAGGCCCCAGTGGCAGCACCCCAGATCCAGTTTGAAAACAAGAGGCTCTCTGTGTGGGGTGAGAAGGACGGACGACCGCACAGTAATGGAGCTGCCAGGTGGCAGAGAAGGAAGAAGAACTTAAGCAGCCCGGGCCGAGGAGGAGGAGTTAACCAGGTGAGGCCAGAGGGGCAGAGGAAGAAACCACACACGGCTCTTACTCTGTCTTCAACGCTGGCGCCTCACCCGAGGGTGAGCCCTTCCCTCTCCCACTGGCTTGCAACTTGAAGTTTCACAGGATGATGATACATGTGTACATAGAAGACCACGGAACTGGGATTTGACCTGCTAGGGTAATAAATACTAGCACTTACTGTAACTCACAAATTACGGGTCCTGGTTCTCACAGCCGGCTTACAGGCATTAACTAAGACCAATGTTACGAATCACAGCATTTGGGAATGCAATGTTTAAATTATCAGCAGAGTCCTACCTTAATTTAAACAAGCAACTTCATCGTTTTTCAAAGAAGAGTACAGTAAGCCGCAATAACTGTCTCACGCTCATGGTCATTAATATGCTAGCAGCAAATGAAAGTTTTTAATGTCTTTCGTTCTGTCAGAGTAAAACTACCAGCCTTGCTTCTGAAGTACTAGACCGGCCGCTGCCCATTAGGAAGCATGCAGAACAACTAAGGACACGTTGCGATCAGTAAATCTTTGTTTTGATCTCAGTCTCAATCACCAACCAATCAGTCAATCTCTGTCTGTCTCTCTCTCTCTTCTTCTCACTGGGGACAACACTGTCCCTGAAGGGGAAAGCTAGTTTTGGGGAGGGAAAGCTGCACTCTGGCAGTATCGTGTCCCTTCAATGGTCCACAGGACATAAACGGATGGGTGACGTGATGTAGTACAGCTGTTAAGACTTGAACTACACGGGATGAGTTGTGAATAGGAAAAGATGTCTGAAAGGCTCCTGAGAGGGAAATTTGATGATAAAAAGGTGGGCATTCTGCTCCGGTGGAGGGCTTCTCAACACTTCATTTAGAACCATCTATCCAATGGAGGATAAGGAATAGATTTTAATATTTTTCAAATTGAATCTACAGAGGAAATAGGAAAGTAGGCTTGAGGGGAGAGTTAGAAATAAAAGAATTCTGCCAACAGGTGACCAGAGCTTGGGCTTGCAGTTCAGTGGCGGTGACACACGGGTCAGATCACATGGGTCGAGGAGAAATGTAATGAAAAAACCTGAAGGAGGAGCTGTGAGAAATGTACGTGGTCACCACAAGGACACGCACCTTCACAGGAGGCAGTAGGGAGCAGAGGTTCTTGGAATAATAGGTGAGATGGTGGGCGCAGCGGGCTCCTCCCCTGGGGGATGCTGGGGCAGGGCACCTGTGCGACTGCCCTAGGAAGCAGAGGGCGGTGATGGAAGTCGCTGGCTCTGACGCCGCTTTGATGTGTTAGCAATGCACCTGACAGGACTGGTGGGGACTCCCAGATCGGCGCTTCAGCCAGAGGTGTGGACTCCCACCCTGATGGACAGAAACGGACGCAGGGAAATGTCGCAGAGGAAAACGAAGGTGCTGCTCCCCAGAGAGCAGAGGATGGAGGTAGGACAGTAGAACAGACACAGGCCCGGGGCCCAAACCCACCCTGGAATCTCGGGCTCCTGGGATGGAGCAGCCGCGTCTCTGAGTCTTGGGTCCTCCGTTACAGGCATTAGACAGGTGGGACTCACAGAGCCGATGTCCAGGGTCCTCGAGGACAGGATGATGTGACAGAGGCCAAGTGGCAGCGCAGTCCGTACTCACAAGTGTGACTCCTCCCTCCAGACTGAGGCACTCTGCCCTCCCTCAGAAGCATAGTCCGTGCTGACTGAGGGACCCATGGTAAGCCACTGAAGGCAGAGAATCAGCGATGAGATTCATAATCGGTTAATTGTGTGCTTTCAATGAGCTTATGAGCTCGCTCATGCTGCATGGGTTTATTTTTGCTCTTCTTCAATACCCCTCTTTTTCAGGGCTTTATAAGGCACAAATATATTCCCATCTTCCCTTCAGTGGTCATTTTTTATTTTGCCTTGACTTCTTTTCCCCTCCCATCTTCCACTGAACAGCCCTGGTAATGACATCGTTTTCTGACATCCTCTAAGGTCTGAAGCACCTTCGCTGTGAGGCGGAGAGACTCGGCCACTGAGTCAGTCGGCCAGGGCTGCAGACCCAGGACCCGCAGGCTGGGGCCAGATATCTGTCTTCTCGCAGATGCGCCAGCAGGCAGCTCCTTCCGAGGCCCTGTGCTGAGAGTGCAGGCGGCAGCTCCCCGCGGGGTCTTCACGGCGCCCCCGTCTGTGGGTGGGCCCTCGTGCTCGTCTCTGTCGTGCTGACTCAGCGTCTGTCCTGATGGCCTCATTTTGCCTTGATTACCTCTGGAAAGCCCCGTATCCAAACACAGGTACATGCTGAGGTCCTGAGGGATTGGGACTTCAATGTGTGGACTTTTGTCTTAGAATTGATGCCCAGTTCAACCCATAGCAGCTATTTATAAACCATGCGCCCACAAATAAGGCTCTCCATGCTCAGGAGTGATTGAAGCACTTTGGGATTAAAAATCCTAAAGCCAAGAGAAGGAAAAGGGAAGTTTACTGAAGGCTGCAGGATGTCATCGCTGGGATGGACACCGGCACCCAGCCATCCAGCCGGGCGGCAGACTCTGCCTCCATGTCTCAGGACTGGCAGCATGGCTCCCCTGCACTTTATCACGTACTCATTCTCTCTCTCTCTCTCTCTCTCTCTCTCTCATATTTTTCTCTACTTATACATGGTCCCATAAAGCAGTGCCAAACCCAAATGACCCTTCACAACTAAATAGTTTCAGTTTCTAAGTCATAAATCAAATTCTCAATAAAGAAAAAAAATTACTCACTGCCCACCTCTAATTGGTTGATCTTGAGTCAGTCACCATTGCTGGTCCAATCAGCACTGTGTGCGCCACATGGGCACAGGGCCCGTGAGACGGAAAAAGCTCCCCGGCCAGTCCTGTTAGCAGGTACTGAGGCAGGACCTTCCCACACCAGGGGTGGCGACGTGGACACGTACCCCAAGAGATGTCACAGAATGAAAGGCATGAATACTGCTAATAAGTATGCAGGGAGACAAAAGTAATTCCTAAACTTCCCCTCTCCAAACAGAAGCCACAAGGAGCTTTCTCAGACCGTGAGCTTGGCTTCTCGGTTCCAGTCAAAAAGCTTGGCGTTCTCTCTTACAAGTGAGACACAATACCTGCCTCACACAGTTGTCCCGAAGGATGAGTGAGAGAGTGATTTCCAGATTCTTTAAAGAATATAAAACTGTTGTGGAACAAAATAAGAGCTTCCTAATTAAATTGCTGTGTCTCTGTATCGGTTAGCTTTTGGTACAAAATGGCAATGTAACAAATGACCCCAAATATCAGTGACTTAAAGCAATAATCTCCACGGATTATCCTCGTGGATCTGATGCTGGCCGACCAGGCCAGGTCAGGTGGGCGGGCCGTTCTCTAGACGTCTGTCATCCCCTCCTGGAGCCATGGGTTAGACAGGATCTGTTCTCTTGAAGATGGCAAAAGTTCAAAAACAGCAGAAACAGCCAGGCCTCTGAATGGCTAGCAGTCTGCGTTTAGCTTCTCCTCTCTAAACGTTATGCTGTCCTAGGACTTGGCCACAGATTAATAAATGTTCTGTATGTGACAATCAGTCATTCATACTCTCATGGCTGAAACTAAAAAATTCTCAGAACTCATGTTGGAATCCGCATGAGTGCTTGATTTTTATTAGGGGTTCTTTCTCCAAAAAGCAATGTACTCAAAGTTCAACAGTCTTGTGAATTTGATCAAATTTTTCTTGTTTATGATATTGTATCTGAGCACTTTGTGAGAACTAAACAATCCAAACAAGAGTTTCCCAGGTTGGAAAAATGAGCTTTCTCCTGAGAGATGAGACAGCTTGTGTGGAACCTCAGGAAGGTCCCAGCACACTGCAGCTCGTGCTGAATGGAATATAGAATGGATTAAATTAAATCAAATCTGGAAACTCTGAAGCTACTAGGAAGTTACAGATTTAACATTTTTTATTCCTTTGTCTTGTTGGTGGTTGCTCTGGGATCAGACACAGCTTGGCTTAGCCTAAGGTGTTAGTTATTACACCTTAGGCCCGATCTCCAAATCCAGAGATGAAGGGAAAAGGCACGAGGTCTCCAGCAGGAAAGGACACGAGAAAGCTGCCCTTGAGCGGCCGAGTTGTGATCATTCTGTCCCTGCTCTCTAGCTCTCCCCATGGTGCCCTGGCCCTGAACTCCTGTGAAGTCAGTCCTAGTGACGTGAGTCCCTGAGGCCCTAATCCGTGATCCCCTGTTACGACCGGATCACCAACACAGCATTTTTAGCAGAGGAACAGGCATCGGAGAGAACCTGCAACAGAACCCTAGCTTTAAGAATTATACAGCTTATATCAAAACTCAGCACAGAATTGAAGGCAAGCAAAGTTCTGAGAAGTACAAACAAAGGCAAAAACCATCCCCTTCCCGAATGGCAGCCAGAACCTCTTCCCTCCATAAGCCGTCTCAGGAGTCAGTCCTTTCCCCACACTCTCTTCATCTTTCAGACCGAGACTATCTTTCTGAAAACAAGCTCTTTCTCAAATCCTGAAAACACCAGGAAAGTATTTTTATTGTTCTCTCCCACCTTTGTGATATCACGTGGGTAAGTGTAACAGATTCAAAAGAATCCAAATGATCAAAACCCATTCTGTAGCCCCAGCGGAAGCCAGCGCCTCCTGCCATCAGACGGAGCCTCCCATCTGGGTGGGCTGGAGTTTGCTCTTCCTGTTTGTGTGTTCCCTGCCAGGTGCCCTGTGCCAGGTGCACCGAGGTGGCAGCGCCCGAGCTGCTTCTTGTGCCTGTGTCTCCTGCTCCTGCGCACAGACAAAGGGTGCGGCTTGCGAGCCACAAAGACTGCCTTGAAGCTCAGATTTTCCTAAATGAGAAATGTGGTAAGACGAACGTTTACAGGCCTCCAGTCACCACAACCCTTGTAAGTCAAGGCACTCTGCTGTACGAGATGGGGAAACAGAGTTCCCTGGCTCACATTGCTGCTGTCTCCGGGGTTTGCTCCTGGTTTTCCTGGCCGAGAATATCTCCCCTCCCTCCATCCCAATGCTGTTCCACCTGGTGTACACGTGTTTCTTTTTTTTTGAGACAGGGTCTCACTTTGTGGTTCAGGCTGGCCCTGAGCTCAGCCTCCAACTCACATCACAGCAATCCTCCTGCCTCTGCCTCCCGAGTGCTGGGATGACAGGCGTGAGCCACCACGCCCGGCACTGTGGGATGTGGTACTGGTTGCTGCTGGCGTGAGTCTCCACACCCAGTACGGTATGTGGTTACCGGGGAATCGAACCCAGGCCCTTGCGCTTGCAAGACAGGACGCCGGAACCACTGAGCTAACTCCCCGGCCCCCTGTACATGCATTTCTAAGAACATGCTGGTCCCCTTTTCAAGGACTCACGAAGTCCAGCTGACCAATGGCCTTGTGAGCTTTGTTGTGTTCCGTGATCTGGTGAAACTGGTCCTCCTCCTGACTTTATTTCTACCCCAGCAGCATGCACGGCCCTGCGCAATCTGCCAGGACAATGTCTAACACAGTAGGCTGGCTTAAAGCTTGGGAATTGGGTTTATAAAAGCCTCACACAATCTGAATGGAGGAGCACAACGGGGAAGACTTGGGTGAGTGCTTTGGCTCTGGACAGTGTGTCCTCCAACAGTTTGTGTGTTAGACGGTTGGGCTCTAGCGAAGTGGGATCTTTAAGAGCTGGGATCTCGTGGGAAGTCCTTAGGTCCTTGGGGGAGCATCCAAGCTAGTTCCTGGGACCCCCATGTCTCTTTAGCTTCCCCTCCTTACACAAATGCTTCCGTCATGAGGCCTTCACCAGAGCTGTTTGACCAGCATGTCAGCATCACACTTGAACCTCCTGAACTCTACCAAGCACCAGACTCCAGTGTGGCTCACAGTAGCAGAAAATTGACCGAAATAATGACTAGACTTGGTCTGTCAACCCCCAGACCTAGGTCTGAGCCCTCACCCCTCACATGGTGAGTGGGATGGACAGGCTACTTCTTCTCATTCTGTTCCTTGATCTCCTTATCTGCAAAACAGGGTGAAAATATATACCTTCCAGCACCGCCACGAGATGTGGGCGAGAGCTCACAGCCAGTGCTGGACGGAGCTCGGCCAGGTGCCTCCCCAGCCCCTTCGGTCTGGCTTCCACATTTTTTCAGGCTAGCCCCGCTGTCTGTGACTCATTTCTTATCCTAGGAGATGATTCAACTGAGAAAAGCTAGCAGGAAATGGAAGGGTCATAGGGAACCTTTTTGTGTTTTGCTTTGTTGAAATTTTAAATAGATCGTGTTTACAAAAATGTGACAGTCATGTATACATGTACTTTAAGGAATGATTTTTAACAGATCACCTGTATTCCTACTACCCAGCTGCATAGAATGTTGCTGGCATCGTGGCGTCTTCGGTGTGCTCTTCCCTGACCTACCTGTCTCCTCCATCAGGGCAGCTACTGTCCCGACTCTTCCCTGTGCGTTGTTCTGACTCCTTAACCACCACCTAGAAATTTGTTAGAAATACAGATTCTTCTCTTTTCCTTTTGTGATACCAGGGATCGAACTCAGGTCCCTGTGCTTGCAAGGTAGGTGCGCCACCACTTGAGCTAAATCCCTGGCCCTAGAAATGCAGATCCTTAAACCTCACTCTCAGACCTATGGGATTAGAGACTCTGAGGGAAAGACCCAGGAATCTGAATTGCTGCAAAGCCCTCCAGGTGATTTGGTTACTCACTGAAGACTGCAGCCTTATGGCAGACTGTGTGTGTGTGTGTGTGTGTGTGTGTGTGTGTGTGTGTGTGCGCGCGCACGTGCATGCGTGTGAGTGTGTGTGTTCTCCTAAATGATACAATATTCAGTTTTACCTGATTTTGACCCTTACATGAATGAAATAGACTTGAGGCATTCTTTTGCTATTTGTTATTTTCCTCTACATTATGTATCTGAGATTCACATTTACATGTGTATTCATAAGGCCGTACATTTTACAGTCATGTTGAATATATCATGATTTATTTATATCATTTTGGAGCCAATAGACATTTGGGGTTTCCCTAATGTTTTGCTACTCTGAGCCACGCCACAGTGCACACTCCTGTCTGTTTACCTGTGCACCTGTGCAGGAGAGGGTCCCCTGGGAGGGCTTGCCAGCCTGTGCTCATGACAGTGAACATGCAAAGTGCTGGTATTTGCAAACAGGAGAAAACAGGCTTCTCCTGCATATGGTGGATTCCCAGGCTCAGTTCTCTGAACTCCTATTCAACTATGCTTCTGTGTAAAGCAGTTGAAATTCTTTTAAAAATAATCCAAGACTGGCTCACTGCTGAGTTTCCAGAGGCAAAAGAGATTTTGCCGTGTAGATACACAAACGCAAGATGGGGAGGCCGAGGAAGCCACAGCCGGCCTCCGGGCTGCACCTGGCAGTGGCGGCAGGGGCTCCCGGCTCCCACGCAGCCGCTCTCCGCCCACCCGCATGAGGCGGGGAACCCGCTCTTAGTTCTTGGTGAAGACGTTCTCTGTCAGGTTATGGGAATTCCCTTCTGTCCCTAGTTTATCGAGGGTGGTTTCCTCACCACTAGCAGTAGTGTTACTTTTAGAGTAGCTACACTACAAGGGCTGTTTTCCTGATCCTACTGAGGTGACTCCACCTTTTCCTTGCATTATTAACACAGAGAATGGCGCTGCAGAGTGCACTGGCTTTGCAAGGTGAGGCAGGGACCTCAGTCACAAATTACACAGGCTCCGGGCAGGTGGCTGGAAGGAGCCGGACCTCCGGGTGCTGGGGGTGGGGCGGTGCCGTCTCTGAGGGTGCAAGGAGAACCCCTTGCCGGCCTCTTGCCCAGCTCCTGGGGCTTCCAGTGTCCAAAGCGTACTGACCGGCTGTTTCCTCCCTGTATCTTCACATCGTGTTACCGGGCTCAGTCTCTCTATGCCTACTTTCTTCTTTTTTACAAGGAAACCAGTCGTGGTGCTTCTACCTTAATGGCCTCGGCTAAATGGATTATTTGCTGAGAAATGTCCCGAGAAGCTCAAAGTTGTAGGAACTGTGCTCGCAGTGCACCAGCTTATTAATAGCTTTATGTTGAACTAGCCCTGAATTCCTTTGTTCTGTTGTATTTTCACACATTGTAATTTCAGACCTTTTCTTTATGAGTGCATTTTTGTATACATAGGCGGACTTGACACATGTACATAATCCCTCTTCATTCTTTTCTCATCCCCCCCCACTTCCCTCATCTCTGGATGCTTTTCCCCTTTGGGAAAAAATCGGTCTCCTTTCCGTTACTTGTCTTTTGTTTTGCTCTCTACACACTGCTGGACGTACTCACATTCATTGTAGGTTGTATTTAGGACTTCTGCCTGGACAGTCACTGTGACACCGGTCTGTACGTTTCCTTGTGCAACTGCCCTCTGTCTTGGATGTCAGAATTGTAGTAGATTCACCAAGTGTCAGGAAGTGATTCCTCTTCGTCTTTTTTTCTGTTTTAAATTTTTTTATTATAAAGTATTTCAACAAACAAAAGTAGAGAAAGAAATGGAAAGTATACCCATGTGTTCTTTACATAGTTTAAAAATTAGCATTAGGGTTGATTTGTCCAGTTTGCACCCAGTTCTAAACTGTTGTGAAGCAAATGCCGTGCAGCACGGATCTCATCCACAAACACACCTTCGTGTATTTCTAAAAGGTAGGACTTCTTTTTAGGTTACATGCAAATACTCTGCCATTTTACTCTTTTTTAGAATTTTTTATTAGTACGCATTTGCAATACATAACGCATTCACTGTGACAGTACACTTGTAATGTTATAATACATGAGACAGTCGCGCTTAGTCCTTGTACTTCCCTTTCCATTCTGCTCTCCGTTTTCTCTTCTCTCTTCCCATCTGCAAAGGCCTATCTTCTTGTTTTGTATCATGTGTCTTTTATTCTTCTCTTCATGCGATTTATACTTTGGATTTGTCACATAGGAAAGTTATATAATATTTAAGCCTTTGGGTCTGGTCTGTTTTGCTTAGCATTATGGCCTCAGGGTATCCATTTTCCTGCAAATGAGTCAAATTTATCCTTCTTAATGACTGTGTAGTACTCTGTTGTGTATACAGACCTAAAACCCAAATTATTTTTCAAATATACACAAAATTAGAAAGCGATAGGAAATGAATTTCCACATGTTCATTTCTCAGTTTTGATCATAATTAACTCGCGGATAACATGTTTGTATCTTAGCTCATATCCAGTGCTTCCTCCAGTTGTGAAATGACCCCCAGGCATTATATCATTCCAATACTATATGTGTGCAAGGACTGAATTAAAGCTCATAACAGATTTGGGTTCTTAAACTAATGTTCCTTCATTGTAAAACATGAAATTTCAGGAAAAAGTATCTTCCCTCCTTACTTTCATATTCACACCCTCAGTCAGTTGCTCCCAAACTTAATAGAAATAATCAGGAAGCTTCTTTCAAAACTGAAAATGCCAGGAGAATCTCATTTGGAGATTCATGAGAGGCTCTGGCATCTGTTAGGCAGAACCCTTGCAGTTCAGTACTGTCAAGGGACGGAACCTTCCAGAAAACTTTCATGTATATAGTTGCTGCTTTGGTCCAAAGACAATAGCTCTAAGTATGAACTGATCATTTTCTTTAACAACAACAAAAACTCTACATGATAATGGTGGGCATCTCAGACTTTTTTGAGGATTCAATGAAATAACACATCTGTTCACTCAATAAATATTTATGGAGTATCTTTTATGTGTAGGGCAATGTCTTGGCCACTGGGACACATGAATAAATAGGTAAGTGGCCTTCAGGAGGGTACTGGACGTCATAGCGACATAATGGGAACATAGGATGGGGGTAGAGAACCATACAGGCGCCAGTCAGGAAAGGTGGGCAGTTTGACCCTTCCCACACCTCCCTACTGCAGGCAAAAACCTCACGAGACCTCGAGCTGAAGCATAGGTGGAATAGTGTCGGCCCAAATTCAGACATCAGAGTCTTAAAACAACAAGGTCTCAGAATGTGACTTTATTTGGAAATAGGGTCATGGCAAATGTTATTAGTTTACATAGTTTTACTGGGAGGGAGAATACATGTGAAGACAAAAGCAGAAATTAGGACGGTGCTTCTGCAATCTAAAGAATGTTAAAGGTAGCCTCTCCAGGAGGGGGAGAGGGGCATAGAGCATGTTCTTTTTCATGGCACTTAGCAGGGAACAACACCCTGGCCCCTTGGGGTTGGACTCCAAGCCTCCAGGACCTTAAGACAATAAATTTCTGCAATTAAAGTCAACCAATTTGTGGTGCCTTCTTGCTGCAGTGCTAGGAAACTAGTCCCATCACAGATAGTGACTTTCATTTGGCAAAAGAAACTGTGTTTAAGAGCAGTGACATAGGTGCCAGGAGTGTTTTCAGGGAAACCACAGCATAACGTCACTGTGTCTCATACTTCACTAGACGATGGGTATCACCTTTATACTCATTTTATAGAGGACGGAGTAGAGGCACAGAGGATAAGCAACTCATCCAAGGTCCATAGGCCCAGAAAACTGAACCCAGCAGGTGTAGAATCTGCAGCACTCCAGCTCCAAACACGCACAATTCCACTTTCTCACGGAACATTGAGGGTTTGCCCAAAGGCACGTGACGCCAATCTCAATGGATATTTCCAGAATGGCGAGGACCATTTGCAACTGGCACTATGCCACATCAAGAGGGCTCCTATCTCACGCGGCTTCCTTGGATCTAGTTGTTCAAAACAAAAACCCAGAGGCTCCCTGTTAGGGCGTCCCTGAAAGACCACACTTGCCTCTGAGTCCGCAGATCCCCACCTTGCTCTTCTCCTCTGAACCTGAAGGGCACAGCCCGCGGAGATGCGCCCATACATTGTTCATCTTCAGAGATTACTTCAACACACAGAGCGTCAGTCAGCTGCAAGGTGCAGGTGCAGCTTCTGTCTGTGCAGCAGTTTGGTGCCACCGAGCAGAGCAGCAACCCCAGCCAGCATGGCTATCAGCTGGCACAACTCAGGGTCTGAGCGAGGAATCGGAGACAACTCAGCGGGGCTGGGAAGACGGTGTTCCAGGAATTCGGGGTGGCGGTCATGAAAGCTGAGGGCCCCCTTTTAGGGTCCCTTTGAGGTACACAGAAAGGCACGGGGAAGGCTGACAGTGTTTTATCATGCCAGTTCCCACACCAAGCTCACTGCCCTAGCCCCACATCCCACTGCATGGATTTCTGAAAGTAATGCACAGAAAGCTTCTGATCTTAGGCTGGAACATCATGGGAGGCTGGTCGGTGGGCTCTTCCTTCCTCTTTTCTCTTCCTGGCATTTCTTCTATGCCAGTGATGTCTCCAGTATATTCCAGGAGTTCGGTGTAATTTCAGTTGAAGCAGCATTTACTCAATGGCCTTCATAGGCAATGAACAGAGCTTGCTATGGCAAATCAGGACAGGAGCAAGAGAGACCTGGGTCCTGTTGTCCCACGGCTAACTGACCCTGCAGAGTTCCCCTGGAAGCCGGGGGTCTGGTCCACTGAGCGGTTTCCCTGAGGGAGCCTCATCATCCCAGTTGTCCCAGGTCATGACACATCTGGGAGTGGCCCAAGAGGAGCTCTTTGGCTCCAACCTCCCAGATACCCCAGCCACTAAGTAATCCCCTTGAGTCAAATGCATTCTACTTGTATTTATTAGACAGTCAGTTTCCAAGGGAGATTTTTTTTCTGAAAGAAAAAATATTTTAGCTATCTAAACAAACCTTTTTTGTACACTTTTACTTTCTCTATTCGATAGGCTGTTTCTCTTATGACATTTTGCTCAAACCACAAACCAAATGCAACATAATTGCTGGCCAGGTCAGGTGCAGAAGGCCTCTCTGTCTATGAAATGGGGCCGGCCGTCTGTTATTCCTGAAGATGCAGAAGCCACAGTCTGCCGTCTAGCCCGGGTGCACCAGAGCAGATTCACACAGCCGGGTGGCGCCACGTGGCTCTGTCTCCACGGGGTTCCAGCCAGTGATTCTCACTAAAAGACAGTCTTGTTCCTCCAAGACAGCCATGTCCCTGTCTACCTGCTTGGAGACCTTCTTACCCAGGAAACAGGAGCACCTCATGGCCCACCTCCAGCCCCTGGCTTCTCTTCCTGCGAAAGTCAGGCCAGCACGCAGAGCTCCTGAAACCTCCCAGCAGCTCTTTTCTGCCTTCGCCAGGAGCCCAGACTCCCTTCACGTGGGCGAGGTTGCCTTGACACCGGCAGCCACCCAGGGATGCTGTGTGCTCTTGAGGGAAGAATTCAGCCAGGAAAATGATAGATGCTAATGGCAGGAAGGGGGCTGTGGGGTGGGGATCAGGAGAATCGCCTGGCAGGCAGAGGGTTGCTGCTGCCACTATCATTCCCCATGGAACTCCGATCTGCCCTTATTGGGCGTCCAGGTCAGACAGATGAGTTTGTTAATTCTCCAGGGTGACTAACAGGGTGTAGGCATTCACAGAGCCAAGAAGGATTTGGGGAATGAACCACAAGTAACAATGTTACCCAGGGCTTGGCATTTCCACGATCTTCTGGGGTGTTTTCTTCGTTTCACAGAATATTAATTGGGCTGCAGCTCTTTCAGACAAAACAGCTCCCTGAGGTCTGAATCTTCCCTTCTGGATCTGCAGACTCTATTGAGGCATTTTGTCAAATCCCCACATTTTAAATTCTTTTCTGAGGCCAGACGAAGCCCGCTCGTCACAGGAAAAAAAAAAGCAACAGCAACAAAAAACCCCTTGCTGTTAATTCTAGAAGAAAAAGCCCTGTGTTCTGGGTTTCTCTTTTTTTAAAACATTCAAATATTTATCGGTACATTATATATATACATCATCGTCGCATTCAGCACTGAGAGTTTGTACCATTATATGATGCAACTTGAAGAGGTCGTCAACTGCAGAAATGATGAACTTCAAGAGAGCACAGCTCCTCCCTATTCAGAAATGGGCTGAGGGGCTGGGCGTGGCCCTCGGGACAGTGGCTGAGCAGCCTGTGTGAGGGCCTGGACGCCCTTCCAGCACCCAAGGAGGAGAAGAAAACTGCCAGTCATCTGAACAGACATCTCTGCAAAGAAAATTAACGAAAGGTCAATACATGTGAAAGATGTCCACATCTCTGGCACCAGGGGTGTGAGTCAGCACCAGGAGGAGCCAGCCTTTCGTGCCCAGTGCCATGGCTGGAACTGAGAGCCGAGGCGATGACAAGCCTTGTCCAGGTTGTGCCGAAATCACATTTTCCTGCATTGCTAGAAGGAATGCAACAGGATGCTTCCATTTTGGAAAACGCTTTCAAAAGGTTGAAGGTAGAACTGCCATATGGTTCAAGAATTCTGCACCTTGGTCCATACTGCAGAGAACTGAAAACATCTGTCCACATAAGAACCCACATGTAAACCCTCATGGCAGCATTACTCACAGGAACAAGGAGAAGTGACCAAAACGTCCATCCGTTGATGGAGAGAGAAGCAAAACCTGGTGGGCCAGACAACGGAATGGGCACGACACACGGATACACGAGCACATGGCCACATGACGAAGGTCAGCTCAGGAGACCACACAGACGATTCCGTCTCCACAAAACGTCCTGACTAGATGAAACCACAGCTGGGCGCTGGTGGGAGCAGAAGGCCAAGGAAAGGGAACTAAGGAACGGCCCTCTCCAGGGATGAGGAGAAGGCCCCCGTGGTGATGGTGGCAGACAGCTCCCTGAACATGCCAAGCACTGGACAGCGCGCGGCGGGGGGCGGTGTGGGATTTGAAGTCCGTCTCAAGAAAGCCGCTGCTGAGTGGCAAACAGGGCAGGAGGAAGTGACGCTGGAACGAACTGCTGCAGACTGAGCAGCAGCCCGTGCCAGGACCCCGGGGCAGGAGAAGCTCGGGGGTCGTGGTTCTGTGGAGGCCAGCGGGGTTGAGACGCTGACAGGAGGGGGTGAGGGGGTGGAGCAGGGTGGGCAGCAGTGGGGGGTGTTCTGTCAGAACCTGAAGGCTAGGGAAGAAACATCTTTTCTTTTCTTTTTTTTTTAATTGAAATCTTTATTGGTGCATTATATACACATCATGATTGCTCTCCACAATGGGGATTTGTACCAGTATAAGACACAACTTAATTCTCATTTTTTCCCATGGCCCTACCCACCCTACCACCCCCCTATATACATAAAATTTGTTTCCTTTCTTTTTTGTTATAATCTCATTATTTTTCCCCCTTCACCCTATTTCACTTTTGAGTATTTTCTATTTCACAAGGAAATACCTTTTCTGACTGTATCCTCAAGCAAGTAGAACCGCGGCGGGAAATGATGGTCTGATGTGCCTCTGGGAGAGGTTCCATGGGAGAGTGAGAGGTTTGCGGGGGTGAGGCTGGGAGATGAGGAGACCAGAAGGGAGAGTCCACGCAGGGCAGGCAGCGGTTCGGGGACGCCGACAGACCTCATCTCCGGGCCTTCGGTCACCACAGGCACCTTGAGAAGCACCCCCGTCGGGTTTCCACCTTCCTCTGACACCCTAAGAAGGAAGTGACTTCTCACAGGTGCAGTCAGTCAGCAGGTACTTACAGACATGGGTCTCTTTCACCCTTAGAAATCTTCCTCCGCCCCTCCAAAAGCAGTGCATCTCCTCTTCCAGCTCTTGGCAGGCACCAGGTTGGCACTGTTTTACCCGTGGCCCTTGCTCCTGTCCTCTTGGGATAGCTGGAACTGAGTGTGGCAGTGCCTTGCGCTCAGGCCACGCCACTCCATGGGAAACTGAACATCGCCACTGGTACCCACGGCAGGACCGGGGCTCTAGGTGTCTCGAGATCCTCATCAGGAAGGCGCTGAGGAGTTTATAACCAGTTCAGAAGATTGTTGGGAGAAATGATTTAAAAGTCCCCACAAACAAGGACCTGGGTTCAATCCCCGGTAACCACATAACAATACTGGGTGTGGAGACTCACCCCAGCGGCAACCAGTACCACATACCAGTGCCGGGCGTGGTGGCTCACGCCTGTAATCCCAGCACTCGGGAGGCAGAGGCAGGAGGATTGCTGTGATGTGAGTTTGAGGCTGAGCTCAGGGCCAGCCTGAACCACAAAGT